>DWQO01000229.1:0-10804 GCA_018236845.1 Plebejus melissa
GAAAAATGTATGGTTACTGCACAATATACTTTTATGATTTGCACGTAAACTATTCAATCGATTTTGATGAATTTTGGTATGGAGATATTTTGAGTCTCAGGAAAGGACAAAGGATACTTTTTGTCCCGAAAAATGTATGGTCCCTGCACAATAAACTTTTATGATTTTCGAATCTATTTTGATGGCATATGGGCGAAATACTTGCCTACAATGTTTGCCGGGACAGCTAGTTAATAATGATTACTCTTTATAAAATTTGACGGTACACAAAAAATATCCTGATTTTGGCAATATAAGTTATTGCTAATTTTAATTTAGATTACATGATATAATTCCCAATTCTTATTTCAAATTCTCATTTAATATCCAGTTTCCTGTTAATTTAAAGAGTTCCCCCTCGAGAGTTGAATGAGTAATAAAGCGTGTATCTCATTAGGCGCAAATTCCCCGTACCGAGCCCAAGGTCGCTAAAGGGTTTAATTAAAATATTAACCGGACCGTGTTCCACATTAATATCACCCATTATCAAACTTAATCTAAAATCATTAATCTTAAGGCTGACCAGTTTTTTCGTAATTTATTTTTCAGCTATTACCTACCTACTTATTGCGTTTTAAAATTTTTATTTAACATAGGAAATGATTATGTTGCTGCCAAAAGAAGGAAGAAAAGGATCGACAAAGGCACGTTTTTCAGTTATCTTTAATTCCTGACCCCTTATGCGTATTTAAAATTTTAGATGTGAACTCTATCTTTGTAGCATCTTTTGCAGTAAAGACCAAGATGCTACAAAGGTAGAATTCATAGGCACGTTTTTGATGATCTTCAATTTCAAATATCATCAGCAATCAGCATAATATTATTATTTATTTAACATATTTTTAGTGTAATTGTAGAGAAAAGCGCTTGTTTGTGGTGCGCTAGGTAATCTCTATCTCTCTTACATCTGATCCAGGGAAGTCATAAATTCATACTTTCAATGATGTTCAATTTATTTAAACACCATCGTCCATCAGCGTATTCCACATTTTAGTGTAATAATAATTGTGATAAGCGCGAGCTCGCGGAGCCCGGAGCAAGGCCACTCCTGCGCAGCGTGTTACAGTATACACCTGCGCCTGCGCACGCTCCCGCACCTGTGCTAACTTGGACCTCGGGCTACAAGATGCTGTTCGGAGATGATTATGAGATTTAATAAGTAGAGGATAGAAATATTATTATCCTTTAGAGTTCAAACATCTTTATATCCGTGTCCTAACATCCCTTTACTATGAGGGAAATTGAAGGCAAACGGATAATTTATGTGATTTGGCCCGATTATGTTAAACCCAGCCATTATTTACACTACTAACTACATAGCCCGACTACATAACCAAATAGTATGGTCCTCCATCTGTGATCTGCCTATGAATCTTTTTCATCTAAGTATGGCTTTTTAGAGACGTATTTGTACGAAGTAAAAGCTACATTACAATTTCTCATATATTCAAAGAATCTCTTTTTTTGGTATTGTAATTTGTAACTGTGGTTATAACAAATTATTTGGGTTCCGGTCGTAACTGACATAACAGCAATCTCAAATCACTTAACATCTTACAACACATTTAAAACATAACGAAAATTCGTATTGCACCACTAACACTAAGGCATTAAAGTGATGAAAGATTAAGTGCCGCATATCATTAGTGTATTCCAATTTGGCATAATAACACGCGTTCCGTTCACCTGTGCATAATCCGTGCACTTAGCAGCAATAAACCCGCGCGGGCGCACCGTCCCGACACCAGCGAACCGACTTTACGGTTCTACGCAACTCTACACGGGATTAAACCTACCACGTAATTATCGCACTTATTTAAATGTATTAAATATTATTTTCGTGTGCACGTTTTGCTGCATATTCGATATTTATGGGTGCTAGGGTGTAGGTTATCGCGATTTGAATACGGGGTCCAGGTGAGCGCGGTGGGCGGCGAGGCTCGTTTTGATTAAGTATTTATTTATTGTTGTGCAGATACACGCGGAGTTCGATTTGAAGGGCTCATTTTGGATCGGAAGAGATGTTAATTAAGATAACGGTAAGAATATTTTGAGTGACATAATCCTTAAAAAGTATAAACTATATAAGCTCTACATAAATTCATCACTACTACACAGATGAAATGAAGTTGCTAGATTCCAAAAAAGTGGTTAGTTAGGGAAACAAGTTTGTTTTCGCAATAAATCCTTATTCCCATATAAAGCCGCATTGCGAGTATATTTTAATTAGTTTTGCGGATTTAATCAATTACGGCCGGCCATCGGAGCGTGCCCATTTTTATTTGCAATTATTCAAATTGCGGTGCATTATTCAGTTTCGTGATATGTTAACGACACGGCGCGGGCGCGCGGCGGAACGCACTTGATGCCTCCTCAGTTCTCACTTTTATTGACAGCCATCATAACTTGTGACGTCATCGATACGAACTTTACTTTTTGTAAAATGCAGCGGTCCGTGAATTTTTTTACGTTTATTGATTTCATACACAGCCAATAATTTTGTAGATAACTTAACTAACTAAAACAACTTCTAACCAAGTACACCTAACTCTTTGTTACACGCGTGTATTTACAGTTGATAATAATGATCACGTCAGTATTAAGGATAAGCGGTCACGGCTCATTTATCATCGTTGTCTATTTACCATGTAATTGTACACAATATATCAAACACAACATGCTACATGTCCGACCCGTGTCATAAGTGTTACATTTATTCCAAGTTCAAAACTTTGATTGTATAAACATTCTACGGCCGCTTACGAGACGCAGTACCTACGCTGTACAAGTTTTTCCTCCACTCGTGCTATTGATATTGTAAGCACTAAGCAGCAATAGGGGCAACAAATTTGACTCAGAAAATATGACTGTTTTTCACTGAGGTAATAAGTACTACATACGTAGTACTACGCACGTAGTTGTACGTAGTAGTACTACATACGTAGTACCAGAGACTTGACATACTATTTACTCTATGGTAGTACTATGCACGTAGTTATATGTAGTTGTACTACGTACGTAGTACTTATAATAATATGTCAGTGCTGTTTTGCCATCTTTTTAAGTTTCTGACTTTGAATCGTAATATTACAAGTAATACGTAATAAGGCAAGTTCGTATCTGCGAGGTAGTTGTGTGCCGCCGTGAAAAGCTCTACTAAGAAACTCTACCAAATATATCAAAATATAGTCTTCTTTTCTGTGATGTGATTATTTTATGTGACAATGTGACACGATCTCCGACGCGGATCACGTCGCGTGTCGTGCGCTGTCACACGCCGTCACACGTCACAGCCCGATCTAGATGCCAGATCCGTGCATCTGATTATGTTACGGAGAAAGTTTTATTTGTTTACGCATTAGATTTTATATTATGTTCTACTTTGTAGTACTAACTCTACTATTCACCAATATTAATTAGTGAATAAATTTTATTAATACTAGTAATAACGCGAAATTCCATGTTTCAAATTTACAAATTTTGTCGAATCAGCTTTACCAATTATAAGTCATAACTTGTGTAATGTGTCGAATTTCCTCTAGATGACGACGGATCACGCTAGAAAGTAGATCATCACAACTTGCTTACAAAGAGCTACCCTTACATGCCTCAAGAGGTTATATTTGCTTGGGTTGCGAGATAACCCTATAAATAGCCTAAGATTATATAGTAGTCGTAGATAAGATAACAGCTGGCACACGTGTTACATCGTGGGAAGTATGTAGATGCTGCACGCTGGTATCTGTCGGATCCGAGAGAGCCTGAGAAAGGCGTTTGTCACGGCCGACATATTTCGGCGACACTCGCCGATGTCCGTGCGATAAGCGCTCGGCAGGTTGAAAAGGTTGCTTTCGATTTTATTGATGTATTCAAACATGAATGAGTGTAAAGTACTATAAGGGAAGTTGATTCCTAGGCAGATGGCAGACTGAGATGAGTAATTTGGTGGCGTTAAGTCAAAACGATCGATCACAGGCTCTAACATTGAATTGACATTAGTCGAACAACTAACGTAGGTCCGTCAACTGCCTAGGAATTAGTTTCCTGGATGATACATCTTATCTGTTTTAGTACAAGTTACAACAACAAGACATACCTATTTGCTTGCCGAATAGGATACATAATATTTTGAGTCCGTGTCCGGTGTCTCACATGTTATTAAAAAATTCACATACAATATCTAGAAAAATCTAACATGGAACGGAGAAAAACTGTTACAGCAACTCGAAAATCTTTAAAATATTTACAAGATTAAAGTGGACCTCCTAGCTACACCCAAGCTTAGCTTATAAAGAAAAACACGGGCTATAAAATTACAGGACATCGCTAAACCAATTTCATAAACAAAACGATCGTTAGAGCGTGCGTGATCTCGGGCGAGGGCGGGGGCGGGCGGGGGCGGCGGGGTGACGCGATGCGCCCGCGCCGATACAGGGTATGGTAATATTTCGTCCGCTCGTGCACCGCGGAGCGTTTTAATTATATCATATCGGGCCATCTGCTCGCCGTCATACGCTATCTGCGCCAGATAAATCACACACGACTACCTGCCCCATAACTCCTGCAGTCCTGCACCATCACCGAGCGGTCACGATTATGCAATCCGCTAAAATTACATTTTTCAACTCTAGAATTTATAATTCTAAGCTATTTAATAGGTTTTTTTGTAAAAACTTTTACACTTTGTATAATAGAATAAATTGAATCGAACAGAAAAGTTTTCGCTACGAACAATTTTCCGTGGTTACCGTCACATTAATGAATGCAAAATACTTGCATTGTAACATGTATTTTGCCGAGAAATATAAAATCAGATTAAAGAGAAGTAGATTGAAGCTTTTATTTTAATTCCCGTCCGAAGCTCGGGATGGGAAAGTTCATTACATCGCAACCTTATAGGCGAACTTGCATTTCAAATAATTGGTATTATTAAAACCGATTTGCCTAGTAGCGTAATTTCAATGGAATATCCAGGACCCGAGTTGCGATCGAACCCAGTAATAGTGCTATTATTATAATAATATAACGCAGGGCAATTCTAAGCCCGATACTGGCGAGGCTAGTATGTACCGAGAGCTTGCCTCTCGTGATTAGCGAAATAGTTTAAGATCAGAAAGATTTTAAGCTGGAATCTTTATAGGTTGCAGCAATAGGCGAGACTGGCCAAGGAATTTGATACAAAATATTTTGACATTTTATACATAGTTATGTAGGTTCGCCAATTGGACGCGTTAGGACCATTGAGATACTATAATACTTAATCTGTGGTTAGGACGCTGTAAAAAAATTTAATTATCATCAAAGTTATTAAAAATTTTTGTACCTCCTGGATGAAAATGTTATCTGGTTATTCAAGTTTCAAGATTATAATGATTTCCTGTTCTCGTATGTGAGAGTATAAGCTAAATATTAATTGTGAATTAATCGGCAGTTATGGTGATGCGCGGGAGTTTTTCGATAGCGCGGAATAATTCGATGACATTTTCCAATATACATTATACAGGGAGTGTTAATGTTTGTCTCGTTAGCTCCAGCATCATGTAGCGGGGACAGTTGGGACAGGGGTAAGGGGGACAGTGGGGACAAGTGGGGACAATGGGCAATAAACGTTCATCTACATGATGTGGCGTGCTCGCGCGCTGTACCGCGGTGACAGACATCGATATCGATCCGAGATATCGAGTTTAACGATAAAGCTCGAACGTGGTGCAATATTGAGATCGTTATGCACGAAGACATTTTTATGTTGATTTCTTCAGATCAGTTTTCCCAACAGATCCCAACCCCAAGTTTACAGTATTTGAATACTCCTTATTAGAAAGCTTGTTAAACGATAATAATTAAGTAAGACAGATTGTTCTTCTAAGAAAATTTATTGATGTATTTATTGATGACTTTATGTAACAGGGTCGGTTGCCAAGAATCGTAGAGTATTAAAATATAATAGCTACAAAATTGTATGCCAGTGTATCGATTGAATCATCGATATTGCCAGTCCGATCACATCACTCAAATCATAAGGAATGAATGATTTCAAATGAAATCGCACGCAAAAACAAACAGTGAGATCTTTGCCATTCATATTCATAGCGCGTGTTTACATTTAATCTGCAACGGACGATACTCGACGATTTGATAAAAAAATCGTTATTGACAATATTTAGTTGAAATGACTTATGTGGCTTTAAGTGTGGGGTAATAGGGGATATGTTGGCGTGGCAGGAGCGAGTGCAGGCGAGGCGCTTGATATGCTGCGCGCGCGCCGCACACCTGCACGCCCCGTGAGAAGCATCGCCGAGGACGTGCCGCGGGCTACTGCTGGTTTTGCTACCGAAACATTTGTTTAGCCATTTTGTATCGATAGATGGAATACTTTTACTTGTACCGTCAGAGTAATTGATTTATAGGAAGATGGCGGGCCTACGTTATTTAGTGAGACTGTGAGACCATGTCAGTCATGACTCGACGTGAGCCTTTTGCTAGGATTAACATACTACCAAGTACCAACCACCAATTGTAGGTAGGTAAGTCCATCATCTGCATATTATAAGGTTCAATCTGGGTCAATAATACATTTTTGTTTTTAAACTTCCTCAATAATAAACGATGGAAATAGGCTAAAGCTTCTAATTATTTAGTTACTATGAGGATTCAATTAATTATTATTATTACCACCAGTTACCAAATAGAAGTATAATCAATTGTTACTAATCCAATTGTATCACATTGAATAGATCATAGACCTCCGCCATGTGGAGCACATCCTGTCACCTGTGCGGCCGATATGGGCACATCCCTTATCCGTCCTCAAATCCTGACGCCCGACCTTGAACCTCAGGTGCAAAGCAAGTTGATTGAACCTCAGATACTAAGGTGCTAAGATGATGATCAGTGTCAATACACTGATCATTTTTGTATCCGTCATTTATTATTTATTAGTCACTACGAGTACGTAGTAGTAACTAAATTGTGGATAGCAAAATGCTGAAATTGATGAATCTTCAGATGATGATTGCTCAACGTTTTTGGATCACGTAATTCGTAAACGGCCAAAAACCATGAGTCCATGACATAACTCCCGTCACGTGGATGTTTCTTGAACCTTGCCTTTAATATCTAACAAGTACAGTCACCGCCAACTTCGGACCTTTATCATAGTGAGTAGCCGAGTGTACCGACTAATTTCATAGGAAATATTATAGCAACATCATCACGTACATTACAAATATATCGATTGAATATGAAGATTACGTCCATTAGGTGGGCGCGGCGCGCATGACAATGGCGGGACAGGTGCGAGTTCCGAGAGCGCTTCCTTCCCCGAAGCCCCGCGGACCGCGGTCGACACGCGCACGCACAGATTTAGATAGCGATCTATTGTCACGTGAAGCAGGACACTGGACGCTCTATGCCATATGAAATGAATATCTGAATGAAAAGCATTTCAACGGAATAGATGCAAAATGTTTGAAATGCATATTTTTGCATAATTTTTGGAAGAAAATATTAGTTTATTATTAAATGAGTCTCGCCATCATTCTCATTTTGTTCTATTAAAAAGTAGAGGTCTTATCTAGAGGTTAGAACCTTATAATATCATATAGCCTATTTTAACGAAGTACGAAGACAGAAGCTGCAGTCTACGGATAGTTCTACTGTCTAACAGCGCGGCGTAGACATTTTCTTGTGCAATAGCATAATATAATTATACTGGTTATTATGAGGTTTTACCATAATTATTCACTTTTTATTGCCATTATAGGCTTACAAATATTTTTAAATAAAATATGTTGTCGGATTTTAAATCATTTTAAAATATTCCTCATTCAACGTTGGGGGTCTTTTCCTCGTTATTAACACCTAAGACACGTCCCTAATTCTATTCTAATACAGCAGCCAGCAAGGTTAAGGGGTGTCAGGTACTGCTATAATATGTTTGAAGTTCGAGGAAAAATAACGTCATGGACCTTGATTAGTATTTGAAGGCTATGTAGGGTTTTGACTAACACATTCTGAACATGTAATGTGGTTAAAATGACCTTAGCACTAAGCCAGGCTCTGTGATTTTAATCGTTGGTCGTTAAAGTCTATCGACTATCACTTCATGTTAGACGCCTAACAGCCTTATGATCTTGTAGGAAACAAGCATAATAATCTATGAGAAGAACGTAGATTTCACCTAAAATCACACCATTTTTCATGTTCTGGAAACAAAACAAAAAGAATAAAAAGAATGCTACTTATACTTTTATTTTCGCTGAAGACTACGCCCTCTCTCTAAAATTGAAGAGAGAGAGAGAAGAGGATTTCAGCATAGGAGTCGCACGCTGATTGTAAATGCTGGTGGATTAGTGATGATGATATTATTACGTTATCCATGATAAATGCGTGATTCGTTCCAATTTCAATGTATTTTCACATCATTTCACTTTGTATGAATAATAGATATTTTATGTAATAAAAAATTTATTAAGATGTTTGTTATGTCTGTATATCCCATCGCACGCAACTAAATCTTACATAAATGGTATTAATATAGAAATCGATATATTTTTGAATAAATATCATGCACATGGATGCATAAATATCATGCTGCATGCATAAACAAAACTTTATGTCAACATTTTTTATGCAATAAATCCATGTATGTCATGCCTACAGTTGTAACCGTGGTTGTAACAGACCTAGGTACCTACTTATGTTGTGTAATGTGTTATTTCGTCAAATGTAACGATCTCAAAAAATATAGTCCAAACTAACGATACCGTGCATATCAGATAACTGTGTTTGAAATACGAGATGAAACTTAAAACTTGATAAAATAAAAAATCAGGCATCCCTACTTCGCCAGTTATAAACAACCGAAAAATAACATACTTAATTATTATTAGACTTATCCTTATAATATATATTTTGTGTTAACTAGGAACATTATAAATAATAATTAAAACCGTTTGATTTCCATAGCTACTTGTCAATAATAATTAAACAATAGATTTATGAAAGTCAGTTCCTATAGCTGACAATTGTGTGTTAGTCACGACTCTCTTTCTCAGAAACTACTCCAACTGTGTCTACCGACTTTTATTATTAATAATGCATAATTAATTAAGTATGTGCAGCCAGCAGTGTGGGAATATTTATTGAAAATAACTAAACAATTATTGTTTATAACGATAGATTTGGCTTTATTTATAACATAGAACTGTTTTATAAATAAAAGTTAGCAGTACCCATATAATATTATTATAAAGAAGTACAAAAGTTATTGCACCGCTCGCGCTCTGTATAATGTAGTAGGCATGTATAATACGACATTATGAAAATTAATCTAAGTAAGTATTTTAAATTATTATTAATATGAAACAAGAATTTTCCACTGACATAAACAGAATATGATGGCATAATTTATTTTTTAATAATTAATAATTCACAGATGCATTTCGATAGGACGTTTATTTTTATTAATATTTAATATCAGTAAGCTGTAGCATGTAAGTACTAAGTAGCTTTTGTTGAATAACCTGTAATGGCAGGTGAATTATTAATATTTTCATAATAAGTAATAACAGTTTTTGTAATATTAAATATATTTCCTGCTATGGAAAATATTTAAAAGAGCATGTAAACTTATTTACTGGTGTCCTGCACAAATTAACTTTTTTGAGTTTCCTTCGCAAGGAAGCAGATTACCATCAATATTTAAGAAAATAATATATTATTTATAAGTAAAGGAGTATAGAGGATTTCATCTGAGGGTTAGAGCTTTTGTCGACTATCGCCAATAACTAATAATATGGTCTACAGACTACTGCAGTTTAAACTTCTAACCGCAACTAGCGCCACTGAAACTAAACAAAACAAAATACAATACGCAAATACACCTCATATCCACTGCATTAAGCCTCTAGGTCAGTGGTTCCAAACCTGGGCATAATTACCCCCGCGGGGGTAAAACTGTTTCTCTAAAAACAGGCCATAGGGGTAACAGCTCTGAAAAGGTTAGGAGCCACTGCTCTAGGTTCATTCGTTTTTAATTGTTATTCATGTTTACGGGAAACCCCCGCTGTGTAACATAGTTATTGTTTAATTAAAGATATACAGAAACGGTGACCCGTTACAAGGTGTGATGCCAAAGTAATATTTTATCGTCTCGTTTATCAAGCACATTATTCCTATGCGTGCAAACTACACTGACATTTCGTGCGGATATTCAAAACATTTGCAACCATATTCAGACACTTTCTCGCCTGTCACTACTAATGAGTAAACTTATGTTACTTTACTATCGGAAGAAATTCTAGAACTTTAAAAAACGTTTAAAGGACACTTTTAAGTAAAGTAGGAACTGGCATTTATGGGCACATAATTTAATGTTGAAGCTACTTCCACGAATTATATTATTATTTTAGTTTTATTTACACTATCGTAAAAACATACCGTTAAAATGAAGCTCTTGCGTGAAAATTGTTAAAAATTTACCTAAGCACAAACCATCAATCCATTTGAAACAAGCAAACTACATATTATTATTCCAACTGATAAAGTTTAGAATAAACCATTGGGGGTGCAATCTAGAGTGTATCCATATCGATACCGGAAACATTGTTGCAGAGGACATTTTGGTGAAAATAAGTTATATTATAATAATTATTATTTGGATCGATGATAATAATAATAGGCTACTTGACCTAAATTTTTTCTTCATGCTCGCTTCTTAATCATTCATTTTCACAAAATAAACTAATATTTTATTATTTTACAC
>DWQO01000230.1:0-10788 GCA_018236845.1 Plebejus melissa
TAAGCTAGACATAAGGAGCTGAAGCAATGAATTTAAGGCTAGGAACATAGCAAAATAATAGTATGTCAAACTAGAGATAGATTGAATATTGGGAACGGCCATAAGTGAGGCTGTTGGTACACTAAAATTACTTAATTAATATGTATAACAAAGAAATGTTTATTTTATTTAGTAGGCGTACTATAGCCACGGGTGACGGGCCACGGCATCAGAGAAATACCGAAAAAGACCAGACAATGTATCCAAAATTGACACAAGACATAATTTAAAGGAGACCTTATAATGCCACCAGCCACCACAAAGGTGGTAGAAAAATATCTAACCACCTCCATCGGTCTGTTCTTTAGCACTTTCAATAAACTTTAGTCTTGTTATGTATGAAGCGTATGAGATAATGAAATGAATACAAATGTGGGTGCGTTGACCCGTCGCGTGCCAACAGGACATGTCCATCGTTTAAATCACTTATGTTAATAAGGTGGTGTTTAAATGGTTTATGTACTATTTCCCCGAACTAGTCCCCTTCTACATCCTAGGTGGGTGCAGCCTAGCCCCTGGGTTACTTTCACGTAGTTTAACTTAGAAGTTTCTAACTCATTGTAGTTATACTGTAATTAACTGCTAAGTACAATTATTTAAAGACACAAACAGAGCCAAGACGTAAGAGTCTGCCTACCTTATCTAAATGTTCATTTAAAACTTGGCTTCATACGAAAATGACAGACCTTTATTTAGCTCAAATCGCATCTATTAGCGAATATTTCGATTAACAACAGATACCAATTTGGCTAGCCGAGAAACCTTTGGCACATACCTAGTCATGCTATCAGTACCCAGACTTATGGCCGTTCGGGTTCCCAATATTCAATCTATCTCTAGTTTGACATAGAACCGATCGCAGGTGACATTAAATTGACATAAAATATATGGAGCTAACGAGCTAATGTCTAATGTGAGCTATAATTCCTATCTCTAGTAGGAGATAGATCAAATATTGGGAACGGCCGTTAATGTAGTAGTACAGTAATGCAGCTTCTTTTTTATTGGATTCAGTCCGTTGCAGCTATCAAACTACAAAATTATATTCGCATATAAACTCAAACCAACATAGCATTCGTTTGACGTAGAATCAGAGTAGCAATTAAACCATAACTGCAATCATCGCATTATTGCGAGCCATGCATCCGAATCATTGCAGTTATTGCATCTCAATCCAATAGCGGGCCACCCCGACCGGAACCGTCCAACCGACACGAAGCTGTCGAGGGTTCCTCTGTTATCGATCCACAGGTGCGTCTGCACCGCACCCCGCCACGCCCACTTTCCCTCCTGCCTGATGAGTGGTGCACAAAAAAACCTTTACCATCGACGTACCATACATTTAGGATGGCTAAAAGATACTGCAGGGAGCAAAAAACTGGTTTTTATGATGTTTGTATAACTTTGTAGTCTTTTATGGAGAGCGAAAATAAAAAAAGTTTTTATCCTACATTCGTCCCTAAAGAAGACAATTATGATCCTTAATTTCCATCCACCAGATCCAAAGCCTCAATTTGCTATTTTAGGTTAATAGATATCTTAATGATTAACGCATTTGGAAATTCATCAGTGACGTCAAATCGTATGATACGTCACTGCTCCTGATACACCAACATAATATACGCGTATTGACCCGAGGGGGCGAGCTTTCCAGCTTTCATTCAATGAGCTTTTGTTGTCTGTTAATATGAAAGCCATTTTCAAATTAAACGGGAATAATAAATCCGTCAGGGTTAAACCGTTGCCGCAGAACGTGAATAGAAAGCGAAAATAGCAGCGTCATTACGAACCAGTTATGGTACTATTGCAGGAGGAACTGGGTTTCGAGACATGATAGCAATTTTACTAAACATGGAAATTGAAATAAATGGACCTACGGGGTGATTCACAAATTCCTATTCGATTTGAATTCGGAAACTGACCGAGCGGTTATCGGTCAACGCTAGACGCGAAGCGCGTTTATTGGCCATCGCGCATAAAAATTGCCAAATCCAAGTTGAATTGCTCATTGTGAATCAACCCTTAAGTTATTGCGCAATTAAAAAAAACTTTAGCTTTATATTATAATTTATAACAAAGAAAAATATTTTAATAAACGAAGCGCCGCGCTGTTTGAACTTTCAGAAAAAGCTCCCGCTAAATGGAGCAATAGAGCTTTCAAAGTTTATAAAATGCTTTATTATTTCGGTTGAATTCAGACCAAAGAAGTTGAATAATATTAAAAATTTTGCCGACATAATATTTTTTATGCCATTTGTGACTGCCATATTAATATTTTGCCATATATGCCGACTAGGTATGTCAAAATATGTCATGTACGTGCGTGGCGGTCGCGGGGTCGATTCCGGTCGTTAGCCAGTGATGTAACAGCCCATTGTCTGTCTGTCACGTCGGTGCCTAAACACTTATGCTAAACGTGTGACGCGGGCGCCATAACTGCTGTAATATTGATAACAGTCTTCGAGAGACTTCAAAATACTAAGTTACCACTAACCACCATGCGTCCATAGCAAAATATACGCAGTAAGTAGTAACGGAACATCAAACATAAAAGGATGAGGTCAGTTTAAGGCCATTTTTATAAATTTTACTAAAAACTATTTGCTCTTCCCAACAAAAAATAACACGATTCAAAAGATGAGGATTATGTTTAATGTTAGTAACTTTTGAATATTTTAAATTCCTAACAAGATTCAGTCAAATAACTTAGACTCAGATTAAAATATTCCCCCCACAAAGGCACAAAAGTCGCCATAATTAAACTCTCGTTTCTTATTAGATTGCCAACAAATCACTTGGCACACAACGGAGCTGAAGGAAAATCTCATAAGACAGAAATTTCCCGGCACTCGTCTTCCTCCCATCCCACTGCCTATATGCTCAGCTCAGCAGATAGGTGCATATCCAGGTGCTGACAGCAATTCCGTTACACAAATAAAACGTTTATAATATTATAATACTTTATAATCTGTACTAGTAACTAGACTGTTGCCTGTGTGTCACGCGGAAACCGTAAATTTTATGGGAAAAAACTATCCTCTTTTATTTTTTTTAATTACATCAAAATCGGTTCAAAATTTGAAGCTTTGGTTTTGGTTTTGGTGGGTGGTGGGTTCTCCATTAAATTCCTCATTAGTGTGTAATTCACGTGTGAGTTTTGACTTTTTACCTGAAACAAGATTTTGCTCCCACCGTAGTTGAAGAGTTGGCACAGATTTCGTATAAAATATACGAAAAAAATAATTTGAGAGTAGTGGAATATAGCGGTGTGCACTCGACTTTATGGTAATGCGACTCGTGCCGACCCAGTGACCTAGAGAGTGACCCGAGTCGACCCGGAGGTCAAATGCACTTTACTTTTCACTAATAAAACTAATATTACTTTTCAACTGGAACTAGAGTAGTATTCGTTTAGTTTGTTTGTTTGGAAAGTTTTTACTATTCGAAATTAGTTCGAAATTGCTGTGGTAGAGTATGGAGCATTCAAATCGATGATTGCACGGTAATGGCCAATTATTGCAATGCATATTACTTTAGTTGTAATACTTTAATTGAAGATATACCCATAACTTGCTATTTCGCAAGCTTTCTCGCAAGTAAGCGGTACCTAATCGTAAAATGCGAGAGTATCCCATATATCACGAGACTTTTAAGAGATAGCTACTTAAAATGTAGAGCCAGAAACTGTAGTAGCCACGACGGATTCAACAACTTTGGCATGGCAATTTCGCTGAAGGCTCTAGGACCCTCACATAGAACAGTACTCAAGTTGCCATAACTGATTACACGTTTGCAAGGCAATTTCGCTGAAGACTCTGAAACCTAGCTTGGAACAGTACTCAAGTCGCCATGACTGATTACACGTTGGCATGGCAATTTCGCTGAAGGCTCTGGGCACCTTAGCACAGGTTCAGTATTCAAGTTGCAACGTTGGCAACTTCGCTAAAGCATCTAAGACCTATCTTGGAACAGTACTCACCCTGCCGGGTACGCGACGAGCTCGGTGTTGGGGTCGCAGTCCAGCGCCGCGTTGCTGCTCACCGTCAGCCCGAACACAGACTCCAATTTGATCTGGAACAATCACATAACGCTCATTAGATTATACAATTTAATAATTTTAATCTACCTTCTCTTTCATAAGTCAAGACTCAAGATAGCAAAGGGCTTTACACAAAAACCGCGGCTTATAACATGATTCATGACTGTCCACAATTAATTCTAGCCCAGGTTGGCGCAAGTGGGCCTAAAGGTAGAAGCTGGTGAAAAATTTTATACTCTTCTTCTTTTTTAAAATGGCTTCTTAGTTCTTACCGAGTCGCCAATTTCAACGTGTGCACGAGCATTTCCCCAATAAGTTGAGGACTTTCTCTTATAGGCTGTTAGAGTCCTCAGGTCACAAACTCACAGGTTTCCTCTGCATGTGTTCTTGTTACCTAGTTCTTAGTTTCACAGTAAGTATAAATATAACATTACTCAGACCAAAACAAACTTTGAATCATTTCGTTTACAAAAGGAAATACCAGCGTTGATAAAGGTAATCCGCTAGAGCGTAGAGCTGAGGCTTACGATAATTTCCCGCTTTCATCAGGTTAATTAACATTTAATATTAGTTGATAAATATCTAATATTATTTATCCTTCCCAGTTCCCAGAGACTCAAAATATCTCCATACCATTTTTTATATGTGGCTAAATAGCAGAAAGACAGATATTTTACTATAGTTGATACCTCTAATATAGAGACATAATATCGATTACAATTTACACCCTACACGCAATGGTCTCAGTCGTTTGATGAAGTTGTAAGTGCGGTTTGTTGCAGTTTCCACCCGACCGCAAGTTCCGCTACTGGCATTTTGTGACCTCTTTCCATAATTATTAATAATTAAGTTATTAATTAATAACTTGTACTTTCTACAATTTTAATAAATCGGATGTTTTTATAATTATGAACACGCTCAATTAGGTGGTAATTAGTTGCTGTAACACTTCTAATTTCAAACGAATTTTTATTACAATTTATTAAAATCACATCTTGTTCTTTTACAAATTTATTATTTCCCATTGTATTTAAACTATATACCAATTCCATAAGTTCATAAATGTGGTCCATAACAACATTCCTGTTAGACCAAATAAAAAAGTTTACAATGCAGTAAAATATGCATAAACGCCATGTATAAACGCCATGGCCCATGGTGTTTAAGGCCGCGCTGACGCGCTGATAACCATGGCAGTGTAAACTCACCGAGTCAGCCAAATAGGCGCAAGGTTAATTTTAACTGTTACTCAAACATCCTAGTAACCTCATTCTAAGGGCATTAGGTACGGCTGTTTGTCATTGTCGTTTACCCTTTGAGAAAGATAAATAGAAGATACCAAAAACCTCAGACCTTACGTAAGTAGATCATGATTGAAGACAGACACGAACCATAACAAGAAATAAAACAATTTTCATCACGTTTGTTATTACTTATTACCGATTGAATGGCCGAGAATAAATTATTCAAATCGGTCGCTAGTTACATAAGCTATAATTAATTTTCCACGACAATTTATTTATTCACATTTTCCTCAATCGTAAACAACAAGACATGGTTCACTCACAGTTTAATCTGCAACGTTTAACTTGCTGGGGGCCTGATTCTCCAACTAAAACACTTAGCATGACCTACATAGAAATTAATTCTTCCTACGGAAGACTGTCAATCTGTCGTAAAATCTATAGCTAATCCACAGCATTTATGCTAAGCCTGTACGACCTTCTACTCCCATGGACATCCCGTTGACGCACTCACGATATCGGGCGAACCTAAAAAAACCGTATTTCGAAGTATAAGAATCGGGCCTTCGGTGCCGCGGTGGCCGCAAAAAATGAACATCATACGAGTATAGCCTGTAGTAACATTGGAAGGACGACGGAACAGGTTTGGCGAGGCCGCGAGATGAGCCGACCTTGTCGCTCCCTCCTTCACGGCCGCGAGGACTCGTGAGAGAAGAATTCAGGCTTCATAAAAACATGAGCGACTTGTCAATGAAATGCCCTAAAGATATCTATGCAATCCAGTGCAAAAACACTTAAACAATTTTATTGGTATGGTATGACTGCTCTGAATCTGAATTAAAGACGAGGAGTACGGTATCCATTAGTTAGTCTACTGCTAGTTGCTACCATTCTGACGAGCACCTCTTTCTTTAGATTTGGTCGCTTTTGTTTAAGAGGAAAGTATATTTGAAGTCCTACACAACTAACACAAGGCGCTCCAGACATGGAAAGAATAGAGCTTTCAAATGCCGGCTAGACTCAAATCACCAGAACCTAATTATCTAGATTCTAGTGTACATACCAAATACCAATAGTTGTCTGTCCACTGTCCAGTGTTCACAGTGTACATATCGAGCGTCAGTGAAAGCGGTTCTATTCGCTACAATTATTAATCTTACCGGCGGCCATTGGAAAGTTCACATCTAGCTGAGACAGTGGATGAAACAAATAGTGACCAATTAACGCGTGAATGCGAAACCGTTGGAAATAGCACATTACTGGGAATGTGACAAAAGGGCACGAATGTGAATACGAATAAGAAAGTCGCTTGTTCCAAAGCACGGTAAAGATTCTTTACCAAATACCAACCATCCTATCCAGCATCCTAAGCAACCCATCTTACAGCATGCAATGTTGCTGAATTTATTTAAATTGAAAACGGTAAGAAAATCAAAAGTCTAGTTTAAAATTAACTCTACATTTATTCTTTGAAACAAAGTAAAATGGCAGTAGAGACGACGTGGAACAAAGCAGTTGGTTTCAAGTAATAGTTTTTAGCACTGCTAAGATTTATGCAAACAACGCATCCTACAATTTACAAATCATTAAAACCTTAACAACTTCAAGATTCTGATCTGAATATTCAGAGCATGTTAAGAAATCCTTTTACAAAACAAAATTACTCTTACATTGATCTTCCGAAATACAGCAAGGTACAAGTGATATTCGGAATTCGGATCACATAGCCAAACGTAACATTGCAAAATCCCTCCCTGACCTGGTGGCAGTTCGGCGTAGGAGGAGCAGCGTTCCTCGGGTATCCGCCGAGGAATTTCGTCACGTCACCAACCGCCCGACCTCCGAATTACCATAACCGGTTTCATTGACTGTTACATAACAACACGCGCCGTCTGCGAGCGATAGTCAACTTATTCACGTAGCTACAAGATTCAAATTAGCTCGCCAGAAATATAATTTACTGCTCATTTCAATGAGATTAACTTGCAAAGAGTAACATATTAATTACGTGTATGTAAAGGAAACACGTATTCTTCGCAGTGCCAGGTTCAAGTATATAAGTTAAATGCATTGCATATTTTGTGAGCGCAATACATCTGATGAAGAACATCCTTTGCAGGTTTTATTAACATTTAAAGAATTCGGAAACTGTCTACTGTGAGGTTGACGGATGCTGTTGTTGAATGATTATTATCTTAGCCCGTATAATGACAAGCATAAATACTTATTTTTTGGTGGTAGAGCAATGACCAATAATAACTTTTTGTACGACTTTTTGCTCCTCAAAACTTTGTGTAATTTGTTAAACTAAACTTACGATTAACGTAAATCGTAATATAAACATGTTTAAAACTAACAGTTTTAAACATGTTCATAATTATGTCCATAATTACCTTTTAATATATCTATGTCGCACTGCTCTTTAATACTCCCGATTTAAACGTGCAATTATAGACCAACCGTTTATATCTCCATTCAAAAACTTGTTGCTTGGATGTATCATGATATTATAAGCACACACATCGGAAGTGGATGAGCAATATACCACCGCGGATACCTCAGGAGTCAGGCGACAGCTAATCAATATTCAATACCTTCGCGTACGTCACAGAGCCAACTCTGACACCATATTAGTTAGCTTCTAGAACCATCAACTTGTCAGCAATATATGCTCATCCGACAAATAAAGGGCGTGACGGGTTATTGATTAGTACCAATAAAGATTACAGAAAGTGAATTTTCCCTTGACGTACGGTATATCTGCTTCTGAGGGATGGAATATGTGTTTTCGATGGATTCGTAATCGTAACGTTACCAAATATTATTTGTAAAGTTTGCTAGTTGCTACCATACCTCCCAAAACTCTCAGCCTCTATAATCTAATTGGCCAAGTAAATGATCAGCATGTTACCATAGCGTAATGCGGAGGCACCGAAGAATACAAGGCCGATGTGTGAAAAACTGGTTTCCACACGTAATAGAGGACGTTGGAACCATTACATCAGTCCAATTATCGAATGATATTAAAGCCATAATGTCAAGACTCAACAATAATTGCAAAGATTACAAATTAAGTAAGTACGTTGCAAAAAGTGATGTGCTTATGTTTATCGATATTGAATCTAATTGAATTCGCGAATGTGAACACTGAACTATTACATTTATAATAATTATTCACAATATTAAAAATACTCTATGGCAGATTAAGGTCTAGAGTCTAGAGACTCTAGAGAATTATTAACAGGTATACTGAGGTATACAGATATATCTTTTAACACGTATACTGAAACATTTACCGGAAGTGGGGTATTCCGAAGCACACGCCAAACTCGTTTTAAATAATGCAGTAAGTTTAACGAATACAATCGTATAGAATGCAATCATCCAAATGCTGCTGGCCCCAAGGTCAGAGCGGTTACGGTTGGAAATGAGGTCATAAGCGTGAAATAAGAAAATTGCCCGTATGTATCAATTGACGGCCACGTGGGTGGCAGAAGTCTGTATCAAAACTGATTGTGATTCAACCAGATTGATATTTATGCGCACTACTTATTATGACATAATATTATTTTATAACGCTCAAATTGTTGTACCTTGTGCGGAACATGGTACATTAACTTGTAATATTCAAACTTTCTAGCCCATAGTTATTTGCATAAAGCAATAGTTACATCAGTGCTTCTGCAACATCCAATCACAATAAAGAAACCTTCATCAAAAATATGAACTTTGTACATAACAAGTAAAGTAACAACTAATAAATATACATCAGCTAATGAATAGGAGTATGGCATGGTTTATTAACTATTTACTATGTTGCATATTATTGTATTATGATGTAGAGATTAAACTTATGTTTTGTATGACATAATTATAATTGATATTATATTATTAATACCCATCAAATGAGATTAGTACCCATTAAATTAATTATCTATATATATGTAAAGCATTTTTCTGATGTATTTGCGTGTTAACTGTCGTCACTAGACAATATCTTGGTAGGTCATCAGACGTTAGTTTAAGTAACCCACTGAAAGCAGGCTTCGTTATCGACTTTCCATAAAAAATGTAATTAATCGTAACGATGTCTCGATGTTTTACCGATAAAAACTCACCTCGTACGCCGGCAAGTGCAGGCTGTCCTTAATGACTGGCGCGCTGTTCCTCGGCCCAATGAACGCCATGTTCGCATTGTGTCATAAAATATATTCACCGCCACACCGATTGCCGTGCGTCGAAACTATAGATGTATCGAATGCGATACGTTCCAATTTCGACTGTCACGGTCGATATCACTGTCACTTCACTAGCGTTCGCGTTTCGATATTGCACTACAACTTTTGACGCATACACTATCTACAACACGGGATATTTAAATTAGTGTTTCGAAGATGCGTTTAGATGCAACCTGGTGGCTATTATAGTCGCTATACCCATTGGCGTCGTTGTCAGTTTCAAGCTTTCAACAAGTTTAATTAAATTGTCAAAGACACTATTATGTCGATTCGTTCAAAGGTCTTTAGAGTTTAGACTGACTGATAATTAAACAAATGATTATTATTGGAACTTTTATATGGCAGGCGCCAACCTACATTTTTGTAGTGATTTCATTTGCAATTCTGCGAAAATAAATTCTTATCGCATACAACAAAAATACAAAACACATTCACATTGTAGAACTGATTTGATATTTCGTAAGAAAACACAATGACCTCAAAACCCCACATGTTTTAAAGAACCCCATTTTATTACTCGAAATAAGTAAATCGTGACGATTACGCAGAATACAAAGGTCACGTATAGTGTGTTGGTAATAAAAACATACTCCAAAACATAACATAAACACATAACATTATCCTTATTTTTTATTGACATACTTACAATCTACTTGTACTAACTAATACATAATATTATGTATTCTGTAGTTCTACGATGACCGTCTAGGATTTCATCGATACTCGACACAATTTATCGATAAATCGTTTTTACTTCCCTAGTGAAGACCTTAAGAGTAAATTAAAAGTTAATTTTGTATAATTATTGAGAAACAGTTATCACGTATCACGTCTTATCGAATTTAAACGCAAATAATAGCTGCAAAAGATAGAATATTGTACTCGTAAGCGTTTACTAACTTAATTGTATTTCTATAACAGTATTTCTGATAAAACATACCAAATCAATATTGAAAACATTATCATACGTAACACTCCCTGGTGGTCGCGTTAACATTGACCAAGGTTGGAGGAAATTAACACTTTTTGTATTGCACCCACACACAGATTGACAACTTATTGGTATGTACTATGTAGTGAAGCCTCACTAACTCGTATAAGACAATACTAATATAAGAATAAGAATGGATTTATTTTTAGTTTCACAGGATACATCATAATAACAGTAAGACATGGTACAGTTCGACTATAATAATAAAATTAATTTACTATAATGCTGTGTGAAGCC
>DWQO01000231.1:0-10767 GCA_018236845.1 Plebejus melissa
CTTCACTCGTGAAATAGACAAGGTTACATCCGTATTTTTTTCAGATCCGTGGCTATTACATAGTGCTTCTATAACAAAACGCTTATCAATGTGCCTAATTTTTCTTAATTCCATAAAAGTCCATAAGAGTGTACTTTTTCTAATGTAACACTTAGTATAAGCAGGGATCAGAGCATCTGCAAAATGAATTAACATTATTTACAACATTTAGCAATACCAAACCTGTACATAATATTATGTTTTTTGACACGTGAAAGCATTTAGAGAAAATTTTGTGTGCTGACATTTTTGGTCAGTTTGGACAGTTTCAATAAAGTCATTTTAATAAAGCCAATAGCCTAGTTATTTAGCTTTTAGCATTGATGTTTGAACATTTTTAATAACAAGCTCGCACAAAGCAAGATGCAGAAGTAATAATTGTGAGGCAGATAAAATTGGTGAACAAAATATATTATGATATTTTTGTAGTTTTATATCTACCTGATAAATAAAATGTATATGTATAATATAAGTAACGACGACAATATTTACCAATAAAGACATTTTTGAAGTGCAAAGTCCAATTGCCGTTACAGCAAGCTTGCTATGCTAATTAAGTACTACACAACTATATTTTTTATTTTTTTTATAATACATAACCTGTGTGGGATGATAAACGACAAGTCCAGTAGTTCATTAAATTGAGAACACTACATTTTCAGACAATTCCCATTATAACTTCAAGATGTTAAGTTAAATTATTTTTTATTTTATTAGTACAGCCATAAGACATTTTTATCGTAACTTACCTCCTGAGGTTAAGCTTCCTGTCATTGGGGTATCAACTTCGTAGTTGAACGTTGCCCTGGTTGCATTTGAGCTCGTAGCCTCGAGGCTGTCAGTACTGCCTAGCATCAGATCTGCTCGTGCCCTAAAGTTCAAATGAGAAAAACTTTTCAACATTTTCTACTCATATTAATAACTTTTAAATGGCTCTTCTGTTATTTGAATATTATAACTTACCGACTAAAGCTTCCAGACGAGCTCAGTTCTTCATCCTGACCACTCCAAGATCCGCTAGCTGGATCTGTAAATTGTTTACCGGAAATAATACTGTGAGCTACCGACCTCACCGATGAGGGCGATAGTTCACGGACAGCACTGCCCTCTCTAGATAAATCTAAATCTTCAAGCCTATCTGATGACAGTGTAGCATGCCTTGAAAATGATTGCACGTCACTATCTGAAGGGTACCTTTCGATCACAGTTACCAGACTTTCTAGTTCTGAAGGTTGTGAGGCTAATGAAGATGACATTTCTGAACCTAATGACATAGCACTTTCATCGCCATGTTTTGGTCTGGCTGGTATATCTACCGCGCCCTCAGTATCAGTGCTTTTCACAGTTTCAGACACTTTTTTTCCATCAACAAACTTTTGCTGGATAACAGTAGTAGTTCTCACAACTTCTACGACCCCACTATCCGTAAATGATTTCACTATTATGCCCTGGTCTTGTTTTTCTGATTTCTTCTCTTCTTCTTGATCTAATAACTTCATCATTTCTTCACAGTCTCCAGGTATTGATTCAGCTGATCCATCGCTTGGTGCTGCAGCACAAACAAAAGAAGTAGATTTTTTGCATTCTTCTTCTACAGAGGCTTTGTCATCAGCATTTTCTTCCTCTGGTTCCGGAACAAAGAACGCGCCTTTATCATCATACTTTTTTACAGTCACCACTTTTGGTTTATTTGCATATTCCTGCATTCTTTGTTCGAGTGCCAGCTGTTGATCAATAAGTTTTCTAATAGCAGCTGAGTCTGCCAGCAGCCTCTGCGACGGGCTACCATAACTACCTGTTTTTTGTGATGGACTTCCACTTTTTTGTGATGGGCTTCCGCTTTTTTGAGAAGGGCTGCCACTTTTTTGTCCCGGGCTACCACTACTTTTTAAGGGCGGACTACTATCAGAACTAGTGTCATAAGATCGTTTCTCTTGTTCGAGGAAACTCCCACTTACTACTTTAGGGTCTGCAAGTAAGAGAGCTTCCTTTTGTTTGGCTAACAATTCAGCTTTCAAAGCTTCAAAACAGGCAGACTCCAACCCTTCAAATTCTTTAAGACTGGATACAGATATATCGTCTCCTTGACTTTTACTCAAAATGTATCTTCTCGGTAAGGAACCATTTAATGAATCTTGGGATGACGACGAGTTTTGTTGGTACTGTTCCATCAGCATCCTTTCCAAATTTTCAAATTCTTGTAATGAGCTTATTGATATGTCATCATTTTCACCCTTTATTCTAAATCGCATTCGGGATGCCATTTCTGATTCTGAAAGGCTTCCGTATGAATTTCTAAAACTACCAAAACTTCCAATCGATTCTTTTTGTGAACTAAGGCTACCTATCCTACTGGCATCAAAATCAGTCATTTCTTCTTCTTTTATATCTTCTAATGGCACTCGCTCATAATCATACCGTGGATCTCCTTCAAACTGCATTTGAATCCAACGTTTACCAGCTTCAATCTCTGCTAGTTCTTGCGCTTGTAATCTTTTCTGATCAATTTCATATTGTAATAGTTCTTCGTCAGACAATGATCCGGAAGTACTACTAGTACTTTCTTGTTTTTTAGAGGCTTTTGACAAATATTCTTCTACCTCAGTATCGTGTCTTCTTACATATATTTGAGATTTGATTCGAACACTTTTCCCTTCAGGGTCGCTTTCTTGAGCTTCTCTTGCTACTTCCTCGATAACGACAAAGTCATCTATCTCACTTGGCTTATCTACGATTTCAAATTCGTCACTTGTAGGCGATTCCTGTTCTTTTTCTAAAGCATGCATCGTCTTATCTTCAGTAGTTATAATAAGTTCAGATCTACTGCTTTCAGTTACTAAATCTGTGTTTAATTCTGGTGTTTCAGATATATCATACATGTCGTCTATTATATATTCTCTGCCATTATCTGTAGAAAGTGAACTTTGACTTGGGGCGGATAGAGGTGTATGAGGTGTAGATAAATGCTCATGTGTTTTAAGACTTGAAGTAGAACTTTGCTTACTATCTAGGAGGCCTTCAGATGATTTAATTACAGACTTTTCAATTTTAGTTTTCGGTACCGATGAGTCACTTTTAGATTTCAATATCAGATCTTCATATTGCTTGGACCCAACTGGAATAATGTCACTTTCAACGTCTACAAATTCTCTTTGCTTGGGAGGTTTTTCTACAACAGGAAATGGAACAGCGCTTACGTCTGATACAACTTTTTTAATGCATTCTTCTTCCAAAGTATCGCTTTGCAGTTCATGACTGCTAGGGAGTTTTTCGTCCATGACTAAAGATTTTGTTACAACAGTTGCGCTATCATGATACAAAGTCTGTTCGGGATCTTTTGTTTTTATTCCCCTTTCCTCTATTTCTTTGTATACTTTTGTACCAACAGGAATAATCTCACTCTCGATATCTACCATTTGTCGCTGTGGTCTTTCAACTTTTGTAACTGAAAAGGGAACAGCTTGGTCAGAATGAACAGATACTTTAGTCATGTGGTCGTGTGCTTCTTCCTTATCAGATTCCAATTGAGAATGAGATGATGATATATCTAATTTGGATATTGAAGACGATAAAATTTCATCAGTCTTGAACTGACTTGATATTGTCGTATCAGAGCCTTCTTTATCTTTTAAAGAGTCTTCATCAAATTCGACACTTTCGGAGTTACTATCCCCGGGGAAATGCTCGGGTATTAATTCTTTTGGCTGAAAGCGCATTTCATGAGATCTTTTCATTTTTCCTACAAGTTCTACGCTAGTATTTTTTAATTCATCATCTTCCCCTGACATTTCTTCGTCACTGCCTTCCTTAATCTTTTTTTGGATTTTATCAGGTTCATGTAGAAATTGTTCAACATATGTGCTACTTTCCATCAATTCTTCTCTCAATTCGTTGGCTGATGGTACAAGTGTTTCAGATGCATCAGAAATATCTATACTAGCTACATGACTTGAAGCATCTGAATCCAGACTTTTCATACTATCTCTCGATGCAAGAGAGCTACCAGCAGTAAAGTAATCTTTTGATGTTCTCATTGACTGAGTAGATATATCTTGACTAGTGAGAGCAGTATCAAATTCTGTTCCGCTTTGAGCTGTCATCATCACTTCTATATCAGAAGATAAGGGCCTACTTTCCGAATGTTCAAAACTGTGATAGTGACTTTCACCAGAACTTGACCAACCCTCTACTTCGGAGGCTGATCTTCTTTCTACAACCCCTAAATGAGATTTTATGTGTTTCTGTGTCCGTAGTCTAACTTCTGGATTACCCTTCGATGATAATAAATCCTTTTCGGAAATAGCAGTTTCACTTTCAGTTTCTAGTATGGAATGAGGTCCGCTATCTGAAATTATCGAAATATCTCCTTCAAGGGGAGGGCTTAATTCTTTTTGGCGAACGGTAATTTTATCCTCATCAGACAATGTAGTTTCTTCCTGGGAACAAATTTTTTGGGACGCGCTATCTGAAATGTGACTCTCTAATACCCTAACTGTATTTTCATCTTGTTCTCTAGTTTGATCTTTTTCTGGTAGATCTTCTGATAGTTGAGGTTCCTCTGTGATTACTTCTGGTTTCTCAGGACTTATTAGTAATTTAAATTGAAATTCAGACGGTGATTGTTTATACTTTATACTGCCATCACTTTTTTCACTAATCAATTCACCTTGAGCAGCTTCGAGAGACTGCTTAACTTCATCAATAGTTTTTTCTAAAACTGTCAAATCCGCAAGTTGTGGGACAGATTTTACTGATGAAATATCAATTTTTTCGGACTCTAATTTCATTGCATGAAATTCAGCAGAAGACAGATCTGTATCATATCCACTGCTGCATATATCTTCTGTGCTTTTTTCTTTTAAAAGTTTCATTTCTTCTCTTTTTTGCTCAGTTCCAGTTAGAAACGCTGAATCTGCTTCAGTTGAAAATTCTGAAGGATGCAAAGTTTCAGCACTTACAGTTGAGTCTATTGATTTTTGCATTGCTTCACCCTCGTGTGATTCTAAGGATTTAATCATATATTCAGTATCCATACTTTCACCAGATTTTATCATAATATCTTTTGATGTCATACTAAGATCTTCTGATGTTTCTAAAGTACATGGAGACATGTCCGTTTTGGTAACTTTTGTAGACATGTCATATTGTTGAAAAACATATGGTTTTGTATCAAGTACTGATTCATTGTCAGAAGAAATATGATGATAAGCTTTAGAACACGAGGTTACCTGAACTTTAGATACATCAATTGTTCCTTCATTTATTTCTGATGTCTCCCTTGATATTTCTAATACCTGATCCTGTAATTGTTCGTGTGGTAATTTTACGGGAGATTTTGCTGACTTATCTTTCTTAGGAGTGTCAGGTTTTTCATCATGGGGTAAATCAGGTACAATTTCAGATTCCGATTGCGTATCTTGACTACCGGTTCGACTAAATGAACTCTTAACTGGCGATGTTGATACTTTTATTTCTTTTATGAAATCAACTTCATAAACTTCATCATCTTTTTTAAACGATCTACTTTTGCTCTTTGGGCTGGCTTCAGATGAATCGTGCTTATCTACTGTTTCACTCTTGAAACTTGGAGCATCAGAACTAAGATCATCATGTTCTTTGCTTTCAATGACAGATTCTTCTTTATGATGTTCAACTTTTGTACTGATTATTTTTCCCCTCTCTGACAACTCAACACTTGACATCACTTCATCTTTTTCTATAATTTTTAAATTAGTGTCAATGTATGCTGTCTTACTTTTGTTAATTTCATCTTCATTAATATCCTCTAGCTCTCCTGGCTCTGTAAAATATTCTTTACCCCACTGTTCATGAGATAGATCTCTTTCAGATATTTTTACTTCATGTTTCTTTTTAACTGTTTCGTCTTTAATTGCTGTCATTCTTTCTTCAGATTTTGTTTGCCTACCAGTATATAGGCCCTGTTCAATAAATTCTCTTTCTACTTTGATGATTTCAGAGTCATCTGTACTCTTGCAAACTGTCTTTGTTTCGATATCTGATCGTTTGGCAGTTGCTTCATGTGCTTTTTCCATCTTTCTTTGAGATGTCTCCATTTGATCTCCATCTTTACGAACCACTAATTTTTCTTTTAACTCATGTTCTTGGCCTCGTAATTCATGGCTTGTTTTAGTTTTAATAATGAGGGAATCGTCATCTGATGAGGAAACTTGTTTAGTTTCTGTGAAGAATTCTTGTCCAGATATCTTTCTTGTTTCAGTTTCTTTGTGTGATAAGACAGTGCCAAAATCACTAGTGGTCCCAAATTTTGCAATCATATCTGACATTACAGATTCAGGGTCAATATTCTCAAATTTTAGCTGGGAACTTCCTATAGTTTTATGAATTGACGAAGATGAAGTTGATGTTTCAATTCTGGATTCTGAATAGAATGTATCAGATGATGAAGACTTTTGCAGTTCTTCCATTTTAACAGCAATTTGTTCTTTCTTAATCTGATCAATAACATCGATACTTTTCTCAATCGTCCGGTCAACTAGTTCAATTGCCCCAGTTGTTATGGTTGGCTTATCAACATTCACAAAAGCCAAATTATCAGCCAAGTGTTTTGTCGGTGATTTCGGCCGAGTAGCAGTACTCCCTTCAGGTGTCTTTATTGTCAGTTCTGCAAAAAAATATTGATTTCTATGTTATTGTATTGATATGATTTCTTGAATACAAAACATTAATTTATAAATAAAAAATATTTAATAATATTGGTATTAATATCGGTATTGTAGCTTCCATGCCCATAAAAGCGCCTACATAGTATTAGTTTGAGAATAAAAACAGTATTTACACGAATGAAATGAATAATTTATATCAAAGTGATGGAAGCAGTATGACCGTGGTAATAAAACGTGACAAAATAATAAAAAAATTGGAATCAAAGCGAAACATTACCCAAATTTATAAAAAAATTAATAATAATGCGAATGAAAGTTGTGAATAATGGCTGTGAAAGAAATTTGCCCTAATAGAAAATTTAAAAAAATCGACATTAATGAAATTAAAGTGATTCGTCGTCGATTATGTCCACTTACCTAATGCAACGTAAGGACTCCGCAAGAAAGAAAGTAAAATTTACAGTGCTAACATACATTGGTACAATTTTGTGAAAATAGCAATCAACACACAGGATCAATTATTTTATTAAATATTTAAAAATACGTACTAATTTGAATAATGGTACTAATTTCATGGAAAGTGTGAGTTGGATTACTTTGTGAATTATTTCGTAAACCAAGTGCATTTCCGTTTTTAGACACGTATTCTGATTCTAGCAACATTTTTATGAAATGGGTGTTCTTAAAATTAAAATGACATGCGACATTGGCTCAAATAAAGAGTGTGGCAAATAAGGATTATATTTATTTCATAACTACTAAATACGAGTAATGAGTAAGGTTTCGCTATGAATCTACTACTTTGCCACTACTAAATGCTTAAGCTTGAATAACGTTACAAATGATTACTACTACTTTATTGTCAAAGTAGTTTCTTTTCGTATTTCTATTATACGAGTATATTGCAACAATAAATGAGCAATGGAATTTATAGAAATACAATTTGATAATTACCACTTTGATGAGCTTCAGTTTCACTTATAAGACTATCGCCAGCCGATGAAGCTCTAGGCGACTGTCGGCTTGTATCTAGGAACGAAGAATCGGAACCTAAATGTGAAAGCCAAATTCATATATCTTCAAACATATTTTATTAGCATAGAATTTTTTTTTATTATCTTTAATGTTACACTTTTAAATGGTCGCTGTTAGGTATTTATGTCCTATCCCACAAATATTTTATTTGTTAAATTTTGAATTCATTCTCGTTCTAAATCATGTAAGGAAAAATTAAAGAGCATTCATAACTCAATACGTAATTGTTGTGTGGGTTAGTACACGAATGCTTAACTGCGTCTAAATACAACATTGAATTATATTTTATTAAAATATATATTTATATTTTTGTTTTGAAAACGCTTCAGAGTTTTCATAACAAAAGAGACGCGATGTGACTGGGAAGTAAAATTGAGAAGTCAAGCCGTCAAGCAGCGTGACATGGCCTTTTTGTATGGCTAAGGGTTGATTCAGACCGCAATGCGATGCGTAGATGCATATTTAAATTTAAATGGATTTGATATATTATAGACGTCTCACGAAATTAATATAATATTATTAATATCTCACATCAATAATCATGCCGCCTGAGCCTCGCCTCGTCACGTTGCGGTAAGATATGATTTAACCCTAATATGCACCATTTTCCATTTAATTAATGTTAATCTGAGTAATAAGCAAGTTAAATATTAAAATATGCTAATAAAAGCTTTTAATCACCTTTCAGATGAAGTGCCATCGGCTTGTCGCTACTTGGTTCCTCGCATTTCGCCCTTTCTTTCATAATCAAATCAACGGGGGACGGGGGTGGAGTTTTCGTAAATTTTGACACTAAATCTGAAAATATATCAAAATTCATAACCCTCACTTGTAATAAATATTACAATATACTCAACTCATAAGGTTTCTAAATAACTTTGGTCACAACTAAATATAATAATAAATTATAGATAAGCAATTTACCTTGAGTCACATGGCTGGAGTCGATTCTTATAAGAGCTCCCTGGGACGATATATCCTCTAAAAGGTTGGAACATCTTCTGTTTAACTCTTTCATATCTGGAACTTCAGAATCATCTTTCGTTAAATTTTCAGTCTCGTTTTCGTCTTCATCATCGTCTTTTAATGAATCACATTTTTCCTCTATTGATTTCATTTGATAGTCAGATTTTTCAAATTTATTCGTTTTGTCTAATGATTTATCATCTACTTCACTCATAACTTTACTTTCGGTCATAATAGATGTTTCTTGAGATGAGCTCGTAGATACATGAACTATTTTTGAAACAGATCTCTCTTCTTCTATAAATTCTTTGCTTATAGTGATACCATCTGAACCATCTGATGCTAAGGTTTTAGATACATCAAAAGATGAATGGTCTTCTGAGAACGTTTTTTCATCGATTGATCTCGAAGTTTCTCTTACGCTGTCAATGGATGCTTTGGAAAAATCTTTAGTTAAATCTGCCGTTGAATCCTTTGAAAGTTCATTCGTTGCAAAGTCCCTTGAAGTATCTTTGCTATCTATTGAAGATTTTGAATAATCTTTTGTTAAATCAATAGATTTTTTAGATAAATCAGGAGTACCTCTGTCTTCATTTTGATCATCAATTTTAAATTCGTCTTTTGTATCAAAAGACATTTTAGAAGTATCTTTAAGTAGTTCAGCCCCACTTAGTTTGGACAAATCAGCTGAAGTTCTATCCTCGATTATAGATTTCTGATCGTCTTCGGAAGACTTTGTCAGTGTGGAAATAACAGTTGTAACTGATGATTCGGTAGTTGATTTTGATAAAATATCTGAACGAAGAACGCTGTCAACAAAGTGAGTTTTTTTCCCGGTGAATGGCAACGGTTTTTCATCTTGTGGTTGTATACTCGAACTGGCTTCTGATTCATGTGAGCTAAACATATGATGCTCATCAAAACCTTTTTGTTCGACGAATTTTGAATCTTCTCCAAAGTATTCAGTCTATAAAAAGTAAACATATAAAATAAAATTAGAAGGCTGTCATAAATACTTTATAATTTGTAAAACATTAACTTAAACCAATTATATGAAAATAAGGCCCACTTGCACAGATCTGAGTTAAAGTTGACTCTGAGTTAAACATCATAATATCATCTGTATCACTCACTTTAACTTTTACCCAGATCTACGCAAGTCCGCCTAAGAAATTTATTAAATACTATTAAAATCTCACTTCTTTCTCTGGAAAATCGTCAGCATCATCTAAAGAATCTGTGCGCATTTTTTTTGAGTCAAAACTAGACGCTGGAAGCTTACTATCGACTTCTGAAGAAGGCTCGATAATTTCCAAAACTTTAGCTTTATCCATATCTAAAACAATGTAATTTATTAATAAAATCAATAGAATTAAAAAAAACAAACAAAAATATTAAGTAGTTAGAAATGTCACTGAAAATTAATACTTAAATTAAATGTACACAATCATTACAAAGTATATTATTGAAAAGTAATTGAAAATCTCCTAATCATTAATCAGTGAGTATTTCTTGATAATGGTGCTGAACCCCGCGTTCCATTTGACGTTAAAAACTATCAAAACGCTAAAAATCCCTCCTATTTTTAGGGTTTTGATCCGGGGAAATGAAGCAAACATTTTCAATCGCTTCAGCTTTTAATGAATTTAATTGGTTCAATCGTTGCTTGAATCAAAACTACTCAGCAAAAAGGCAGTTTTTATAGCATCCGAGCATACAAGAAAGCGTGTATCTCTAAATAATATAACCCAATATGTTTCCTGTTGATTGACATAGTTTTATTTATCTGTTTATGACTCATGTGCTGACTATTGTATATCACACAAGCCATAGAAGTACAATATGGAGGCACACCAGAACTTCGTACGGTTTATGACGTCACGAGCACGCTGTGACCTCCTATCGTCAGCATGCTAACTAATGACTGACTTAAATTGACTTAAATTTTATTTCCTCAATATGCCCTAGTTAATTTCTGATAAATCGATGCTCTTTCATTAACATAGTTAATTGCCGATTACTATTACAACATTTTTTTTTATATGAGTAACATAAATTGTCCCAGTTCTAGTTATAGTTAATT
>DWQO01000232.1:0-10761 GCA_018236845.1 Plebejus melissa
TCCGCATTCACATCCGCGGATGTGAAAAAATCGGCATCCGCAACAACCCTGGTACATAGTAACTAGCCTTGGCGTCATGGTTCGGTAGCAGTTTGTGTAGAATTTTCTGGGAATGTGTTGTATTTTTGTGATTTTCTAAATTTCATTAGGCTAACATAGTCATTATTTTACAGATGTTTCTATTTTTGAGAAGAATTCAAGTTATTACCTCTATAGGATCGCGAGGAGGGCGTGGCCAACAGCGGCGCAGGGGCGGGGGGCGCGGCGGAGAGGCGGGGGAACTGCTTGTCGCTGTGCGGGTCCAAGCCCCGCCCCGCGCTCGTCCCCGCGAATATTGACTCCGGGGCCTCGGGCTCTCGCTCTTGCTCAACCGTCCTGAAACAATGAGGGATATAATATTATTTGCCACTAGAGGGATGGTAGAGGTCTTTCGTGTCAAGTCAGACAGACATATGACAGCTACATCGTGACATGTGGAAGCTAGCCATATTTCGTGACATATCACAGCTGTTACGGCGCCATTTGTCCCCATTTAATATTATTGATCGTATCCTCGAGATTTCCCCTACTCTACAGTCTACTCAACCTCAGTAATTATGTCATTTATTGATAGTTTTTCAGGATTTCTTAGGAGTTTATTATTTCGAATGGGTAGGAAAACACCCGTGTTTTCGATGAAACTGACATGATCATACCTAGTAGCCCTCTGCACTACAGGGTGTGGCGTAATGTTGAATTGGAGCTCCAATGTTCTAGCCTGCCTCGCCGCACCACGCGGCATTCCTCTGCCATGCACGGTTGCTTTGTGGGCTGCAACGAAAAATTATATTTGTCCATGGAGCTTGCATAAATATTAAAAAATTGTTTGTTTACTGTTATCACTTATCAGCCAATACAAAAAGTGTGAAATACTATGCAACAAGCCCATAAGCGCGGTTTTTACATTCTGGAATGTCCGAGTCAGAAATTACTGTCAATGCATATTTTCATGAACAATTTTATATCCTAATTTAGAGCTTTCTTGACAATCTATTGCCTATTGGCTATTTCATAATATATGTCACAAAGACAGTTACCTTTTAAGTCAATTTCGCTTCTAAAAACAGCGGTCAAGTGCTGTCCAGCACATTCACCGTCCTCACACAGGTAATGTTCAGTCCGGAAGTGATGAGCCAGGGCCGAATGTGAGGCGTAGTACAGGTTCCGTCCATCAGCGTCACACAGGTGACAGTACAAATGTTCCTTCCGCAAGTGACGGTACAGCTCATCCGCATCCATAAACCGTTCTTCACAAAACTCACATAGAGGGTGCCCCCTGTACATAGACTATCAATAGTTATAATAATAATTAAATATTATTAAAGCTACTACTTAAGTAAATAGAGTTTTATATTCATTTATAGTCATTAGTTAAATTCTATAATATACCAGAGTAGACAGAACTAAGGAGTACCTCGACTTCAAACAAACGGGCTGCTAGCAGTATTGGGTGCTCTTATCACTAGCTATTTGACCCCACAAATTAAGACTTGAAATGACACAAGAAAAGTATGATTTGCAGGTTCCAGTGCATATTAGATTACAGTATTACAAATCTGGCAGGTTGTAATACTGTAATCTAAAAGTGTAGATACATAGTTGAATATTACTTGAAAGACAGATTTGAGACAGGTAATTGGAATACAAATTATTTGTTTATGCGAGTGTAGTATGTAACAATAATAATAATAACTATCTAAAAGGTGATCGCACATTTGTCGACACCTTATACACCATACACGTGGAACGCACCGCATAGTACACAAAATGTGGCACATACAGTGCGGAGGAATGTGCAACGTTTCACATAATTTCACACAACAGCTTCTAAAATGCGGCGCGTTCGCGCTGAAAATGTGCTTTAAGACTTGACTGTGACAATGTCATCCACAAAATCATCATTGTAAAGTCTATACCTGTGTGACGTATCATCCAGGTCACCCTTCCGTCGATGGTGAGCTAACTCCTGTCTAGTGTAGCACTTTCTTTCATTTGTAAAGATCTGAAATAATAAGCTACATTGTAACAAAAAGAAAGCACACAGCTAGGTAGATTTAAAATAGACTATGTCCAGTAAGCCTTAACAGCTTAGTTTAAACTTGTTGTAAAGTTTAACTCTTTATTTATTAAACTCTTATTGTAAAGTATATTAACTTTTCAACTCCCGAGAGGTCAAATTTGACTGTGTAAACAATAGATTACCAAGAATCCACAGTCGAGGGTTTAAATCCCTTACAAAAAATAGATGCAAAGTGTATTCTGTAATACACAGTATTTATGTACTTAGAGTAAGTACAGTACAATGTTTTTTGATTGTGAGTCAACTTGTCAAGCTATTTTTCAAACATAATAGACATGGACAAAACAGAACTAAAATATCTACATTCTACAAAGACAATGCAGATATTGTCATTAAGAAAAGATAAAGGTGTAAATTTTTTTCTGATTAGGGGAAACTGTGGTTTGCCTTTTAACCCGACGATCGTGAGAAAAACCACTTATTTATTGTTATCGCGGTTGCATGCCACTGCTTGGGCTTCATGAATTAATGAAGCTTCTTACAACATTCTGCCAAACATGTAAAGATATTTTACCTTTAGGTGTTTAACACACAGGTCACAGTAGTATCTTTCATGAACCTTCCTCATATGATCAGTCAGCATGGTGAATGTACGGAAAGGAATTTTATCACATAAGCTACATTGATTTTCTAATAAGCGCTCATATGCATGTTTTATTTCTTCGCTGCAGAATCCTATTTTAAACTGCCGCTCAAATAGTCGATCAGAGAACACTTTCTTACACAACTCCTTATAGGGTTGCACGGTGTCCGTAAACACCACCTGTAACATGATTTAAATACAATAAGGTCAGACCTTTCCAAGTTTGAAATTACACAACAAGACGCAATATAAAATTAGAATTTATTAAAGTACCTTAATCTAAAGAATGTAAATAACGATTTGATTTACTTTGTTGATAAATAGTTGTATTTTAAAACTTTTAGTATAGTTAATTTATCTCTATGGGAAGTACAGGGCTATGCCACTACTATCTATAGCTATTTTTGTATACCTCTGTTATGGTACCTACCCTTGACAAATCCTGGCGACAAATGGGACACTCATTCTGTAGACACAGCACTCTCATGCGAGTAGAACACTCGAAGCAAACGGGGTGGTCGCATTCACCAACAGAATAATACAAGACGTTCTTGAAACACACTACGCAAGTGTTATTATCATTCGCCTGAGATTCAGCCATGATTTCTGGATGTCCTGTAAAATAGCCAGGAAAGTTTCACATAAAACGGATAAAGGGCATCTTTTGTGCTCCAATTATTTAAGATTAACGATAACCTACCGAGAAGTTGGTTTGCAGATGGTAATAAGCCAGAGGATTGAGGAACGGGGAACCAGCGAAAAATCCAAAGCGATTTTTATTGAAATTTGACGTGTTTGACGGAATGAGCGACAAACATTGACAGTTGACAGATGACAATGTACAAAACTGTCAACCTTTTTTTTTTGAAGATGTGGAATTTGCAAGAAAATTATTTAAAATTTAAAAATTACTGCACTTTTAAGTTTTAACTTCTAGAAGTTCGACTTCTAATTTCTAATAGTGGCACTTCACATGGCTATTTGTAAATTAAATGTATGGCACGAGTGACCGGTGACGACTGCCTTCAGACAGTCGGATGATCTGATCATCATGATCAATGATCATCAGTGATCAGACAATCTGAACTCTAGGAAGTTGGACTGACGTGAGCGTAGCTACTGCCTCCACTACGCCATTAAAAAAATTGAAATGACGGTTGGAAATTTAATTTTTCGAAAAGCAAAATTGTTTTGGGTCGTCCGTTGTTTCGTAAAATTGTGATGAAAAGTGTTTATTGTGGATCACTTATACATGGATTGTTTTAGTTTTATGATAATACTACATTGATGGACATAAACATACAGTGAAAATGTATTTTCAGGTATGTGTTCATTATCTTTTATTTATTTTTTACCATTTAATATCTTAATCGTTAATACGTTCATTGTTTGTAGATTGAGAATACGCCTGAACACTTAAAAAGGGCTAGGAAAAAGGAAGTCGTTCAAAATGCCTCTCCAAAAGAAGAATGTCCTCGACTTATACTGGCCCCATTTTCTCGGCCTCCGCAAGTCGTGTTCGATAATGTTATTCTAGGAACATCATGCCAGAGGGAACTAGAAATATACAACCCAACGAAACAGACCCAGCAGGTAAATTATGTTGTAGAATGTTATAAGGCCGCAGGCTGTGGGCAGAATATGAAGCATTGTTTAGTGTTCTTTTTTGTTTTTTTGTTTATTGTTTAGTTTCTTCCTCAATATTATGATTCTTATTTCATTAAATGTTAGGAATTCTAGACTACAAAAAAGAATCAAAGGCAACTGTAAAGGTGCCTCCAGAATCCATGTTATGATTTATGAGATTTTAATTGTAATTATTCAACAATTTAAGAAGTGTATGCCTAAGTTCTGTAGATGTGTACATAGGTCTTAGGTCACAACATAATAATGTTTTTGAGTGATTCATCTTGAAACTGTGTAACATAACCATAGGCACCGGCAGAAATAATTGCAGATTTTAGTTTTCTTTCTTTTTACTTTTTACGAACAACAGTGACTGTCTATTTAGGTCAACAGAATACATTTAGTGCTAAAACATTACAAACTATCTTTGTACGGCATGGTGCTAGGGTTACAAAATGATATAGACAGCTTTTTATTTCGATAATTCCTGTTGATCCCGAGATTCCCAAGGGGTGCAAGTGCTCTACCTGGCAGCCCTCTGCCTGCGCCTAAGAACATAACACAAAAATGTGTGTTAGAGCTATGTGAATTTTTATGTGAAATCTATTTTAATTAATTGTAGTGGTTGCAATTGATATAAATAATAATTTATATCAATTGCAACCAGATACAAGCATATATTTTACAGAAAACAAAATATTCTTTAAAATAATTCATGACCATTCATTTTTTTTTAGATAACACTTGGCAAATCTCTGCCACCCGGTCTGGTTATTGATCTCCTCGGAGAATGGTTGGTGGTTGAGCCGGAGACTTGCTACAGCTTGACAATGATATGGACTCCGACACAACCAACAGCTCTGCGGGAAACCTTGAGGTTTACCAATGAGAATAGAGGCAGATATGATGTGATTATTGTGTTGAAAGCTGTGCTGGTAATTCTTTTCTTTAATTTTTTTTATATTGTTATAATGATGTTTATGTTTTAAACTAGATAATGCCTGCAACTCTGTTGCGCCAAAAATCGTTTCAGGGATAAAAGATTTTTTGGGGATAAAAATATAAGTAATCCTATGTCCTTTCCAGGGACGCAAAGTATCTCCATTCCAAATTTCAGCAAAATTGGTTCAGCAGTTTGGGTGTGAAGAGGTAACAGACAGATAGACACATTTTCGCATTAGTAATATTAGTATGGTTTAATGTAAATTATGTCATTTCAAAAAGTAAAGTATGATAGCTGCTATATTAGAGCACATTACTTTCTAGACGTGTATAATATTATGAATACATGATATTTTTAGAATACTAAAAACTTGTTGTTTCTGTTAAATTCTTCTCACACAATAAAATTTTACACTCATTTTCAGAATGTTAAAAGAAAAAATGGTCAACCTAAACTTAAAGTCTCTCCAGGAAAAATCAAAAAGAAGTCATCAAAAAAATCTCCCGTAGCCATAATTAAAAAGAAATCTGAAATTATTTACAACACTACAAGACTTAAAACAGTAAATGTTGTGCAGACAAAACAGTATGAAGTGTTTAAATCCAGTAACAAGGAAAATTTGTCAATGCAATATGACCAGTTTATGAATTCCAACATACGACATTGTCCTTTTGACTCTCCATCCAGTGCAGATCTCAATTTCAACACATCTGAAGTATTCTCAAATCGTCATCTATACAAAAATAATGAACATCTTTCTGACACCTATGATAAATCATATAGCACAACTCAAACCGAGAACAACAGAAACACTGCCCTGGAATCTAGGAATGTGCTGAAACCATCTAACAAACAAACAACTGATCCAATGGATATTTTTGATAACTTATCCTTTACTCCTCTTAAAACTCTACAGTCTAAAAATGAAAAATTAGAGAAAGGCCCAAAAATCGTCTTGAGTATGAATTCCGATAGCGAATTTGACGACAGTCTTGACTTAAAAGGTAGAAATAAAGAAAATGAAACACATTCCATAATATGTATAACATCCACTCAGAATCCTCAAACGTGGCTGTCAGTGAATAACTGTGATAAACTGGTCGACAACCAATACGCGGAGACGCCAGTTTTGCAGAATAAGAAGATACCGAATACATCTTCACCGAAAGAATTAAGCAGTCCAAATTTTTCTATCAACACCGATTTTTCCAGAATTAGCGAGCTATCGTTTTTGCCGCAAAGATTTTCTACTGAACGCAAACTGTTTCCCAAAATTAACAACGAAACTCATGATTTACTCGACGATATCAAACTAAACACCGACACTTTTACTAAAGATTCACCATACACCCCACTAGACCAATATCGCAATCAGCTGCCCGAGCAGAAGCAACCGCTTCTGAGCAGAGAAAACTCCAAGATGTGTCGCCAAGCCCTTTTCAAGGAGAACATGCAGCAGATGCATCAGAGAGAAAACGCGAGACAGCATTTACAACTGCCAGAAAACAGTGTATGGTCTAATGACTTCAGAGCCGTTTCCTCTCCGCCCCGGTCAGTGACTCCACCATTGCAGTCGATACCTGAGGAGAGCACACAATACCCAGACACATACAACTTCGATAAATCCGATAAACAGACTACTTTTACAATCAACAGAACCTTCGACAAACCTCTAGACCAAATCAACGCTTCCATCGCTAATAGGCAGTCATCATGGTCCAAGAAGAGTAAGAGAGTAGAGACAAACCTGTGGAAGGTACCTGCGCCTGTAACTAAAAAGGATAAACCGAGAAACAGCATAAAAAGTAGAGATTCTATGCACGAGAAGGGGAATCGTACCTTTGATAAGAGCAAAGTAGTACAGAATACATCTTTTAATCAGTACGGAAGTGTTTACGCGCAGTCTTTCACCGTCGATCCCTTCCTATCCACCACATACTTTTACGACGAGGAAGCGGTTGAAAAATTCGAAACTGAATTCAAAAGATGGCTGAATTATATTTTGACCCCACCCGCGGATTTAGACAGCAACGTCGAATACAAATTCGACGTTGGCAAAGCGTGGATAGAGAATAGAAACAAGGAGATACCCCTCGCTCCTACCAAAGAACAAGTGTGTAGCGCCTACCATAACAGTTACAGATTAGAAAGCGTGCGCAGATCCGCAAGAAATCTCTTGCTGAGTCCCGATATCTCTCAAGTCTTTCTAAAGCTAAACGCGCAAATTGAGAAGAAGTTGATAGCTATACGGAACGATAGGAATCTTCACTTGGATATCGGTCTTCAGAAGGCGATAATGGAAATTCTGCTCTCATATAATCCACTGTGGCTAAGAATCGGATTAGAAGCTATTTACGGTATCGTTTTACCTCTTAAATCGAACAGCGATGTAGAAGGTCTGACAGTATTCATTATTCAGAGAATGTTCAAGAATCCTCATCTGAAAAATAAGCATTCTAAAAGTTCTGCGCCTAATATGTTGCTGCCGGCGTACATGGAGGCAATAAAAAAGTTTACTCTCAAGAAGTTTTTCATGCTCGTATTCTTCTTAGATCAAGCTAAACAGAAGAAGCTGATATCGCACGACCCGTGCCTGTTCTGCCGCAACGCTATCTGCAAGGAGAGCAGGGAGATTATAATACGCTTCACAAGAGAACTCATAGCCGGTATCGGGGATATAACCAAGCACCTCCGTCCACTCGGCTACGTAGTGAGCCACAAGCAGTCCTACTTAGACGAATACAAATTCGCCGTGCATAACTTAGCGGTCGATATCAGGGATGGGGTACGTTTGACCAAAGTAATGGAGATAATTCTCATGAAACACGGCTTGATGACTCAGTTGCGAACCCCTGCCATATCGAGGCTCCAGAAAATTCATAACGTACACGTCGCTTTGAATGCGTTGAAGGAATCCAATTTCACCATCGTCGGCGATATTACTTCTACAGATATTGCCGATGGTCATAGAGAAAAAACTCTGTCACTTCTCTGGCAGATTATACATGTCTTCCGTGCGCCGTTGTTCGAGAAAGCGGCGAACGTTATTCAAACGTGGTGGAGGAAGAAATTAGAAGTTATAATGGAGGAACGCAGGGAGGAAGAAAGAATTCTGGCGCAGCGGAACGCAGCGGCTGTTGTCATCCAAGATTGGTGGAGACGAATTCAATACAATAAAATGGTTGAGCACAAAATGGCCCAGATCACCACTGCTACAGTGATCATACAGAAATACTGCCGCATGTGGCTGTGTCGCAATAAGCTACTATTAGCCAAATTGAGCGTTAGGAAAATATGCGATTGGTATAAAAGAGTGAAGATGATCAGAGAAGCGAAAGCAACATTGTGTATGTTGAAACAGCAAAGGGAGCAACTTCGACAAAGGTCCGCTGTGGTTCTACAGTCGTACGTTAGACGATGGCTTTGCGTTAAACAGTATAAGCAAATAGTTAGAAAAGTCATACTAATACAGAGCGTAGTACGATGCTTTCTAATAAGAAAGCAATATCTGCACGCGCAGAAATGTATAGTATACATCCAAAAGATGTATAAAAACAAACTTTTGATGCGCAAGCAGATGAATCATTTTTCACAGATCAAAAAACGTGTAATCATCATTCAGAGTTTCGTAAGAATGGTGTTACAACGAAGGTCCTATTTGAAATTAAAGGCAGCTGTAAAAACTGTAGGCGAAATTTATAAGGCGAAATTGGAAATGAGAGAACAGCGCCATCGTTATGTTAATCTCAGACTAAGTGTAATCAAAATACAATCAATATTCAGAGGAAGGCGAGACAGAAGAATGTATCTAAAACAAAGAGACCTTATTATTTCAGTACAAAGAAAAGTTAAAGCGAATCAGTCTATGCAACGCGATAGACAAAACTTTTTGCGTCTCAAAAACGCGGCAATCGTACTACAGAAACATATAAAATCGTATTTACTCATGAAAACTTTAAGACGTGAATACATTTTAAAACGACAATCGGCAATTACAATTCAGAGGTATTTCAGAGCGTATTTATTAGGTAAAATCCAAAGGAATTATTATGTACAGTTGAAGAAATCCACAAAAGTTATTCAAGATAGATATCGCAGTATCCTTGCAATGCGTCATGACAGGCAAACGTTTGTGAAATTAAAATCATCAACAATAGTTGTACAACGACGCTACAGAGCGCTACTTTTAATGCGCGATGATAAAGCAAGATATGAACAGTTGAAAAAGTCATGTATATTAATTCAAAATAAGTATAGGGCATTGGCGGCAATGCGTATAGAGTTAGAACGGTATCAAATGCTGAAAAAGGCTTGTATAAATACCCAAAGACGTTACAGAGCAAATGTGCTAGCGAGACAACAACGACAGACTTACCTCAGACAAAAAGACGCAGCAATTAAAATTCAAACCTGGCTGAGATCAGTAAAGAAAGGAAAAGAGGTCAAACAAGATTTTGTACAAAAGAAACAGGCCTGCATAACAATACAGACGTATTATCGCGCTTTTATCATTGGGAAACAACAAAGACAAGAATATATTAGGATAAGAACGGCTACTATTTGTATACAAAAGTATTACAGAAGTTATATTCTGACGAAAACATTACGCCAAGAGTTTGTAAGACTAAAATCATCAACTGTGACCATTCAAAGATTTTATAGATCATGCATAGAAACGAAACAGCAGAGATATAACTATTTGAAAACAAGAAACGCGATAATCACCATTCAAAACTACTTTAGATGTTATCTAAAAACTAAAAGACTGAGAAATGAGTATATAAAACTAAAGGCGGCAACGGTGTGTATACAACGACGGTACCGAAGTTTATGCTTGATGAGAAATGAACGAGCAACATATTTGACCCTAAAACAGAGTGTCATCTCAGTACAGAGAAGATACCGAGCTATGCTAGCTATGAGAAAAGACCGACAATTATATCTAGAGCAAAAATCGGCTGCAATAATCATACAATACAAGTTCAGAGCTTGGTGCATGATGAAAAAGCAAAGGACTGAGTATTTAACCACTTTAAGAGCATGTATAACTATACAAGTTAGGTATAGAGCGTATAAAATAGGTATGATACAAAGAAATGAATATTTGAAAGTCAGACAAACTGTAGTAACTGTTCAACAAAGATATAAAGCTAAGCTTGCTATGAGAGAAGCTAGAATGTCTTACATTACTTTACGTAAAAATGTTGTTATGATTCAACAAAGATTCCGAGCAAATAAACTCATGAGAACTTGTAGATTCGAATATATGCAAAAATTCAGAGCATGTCTTACAATTCAAAGGCGGTTTAGAGCATACAGAATAGGCAAACAGCAGAGAGACAACTACGAATTAATGAGAAAATCTGCAGTACTTATTCAAAGACGCTACAGAGAGTATAAAGAATATAGAAGAGTACATTCCAATTATTTACAGCTACGAAACGCTGTTATAACTGTACAACGACGACTCAGAGCTAATAATGAAGCTAG
>DWQO01000233.1:0-10745 GCA_018236845.1 Plebejus melissa
ACAAACATTTCAATGATAAATCGCAAGCAAGAGTATCATGGGAAGGTAGGAGGTGCAAATGTCAACTTATTTACATAAGACAATGCATATTTCTGTCGATTATTTACTCTAAATTGAATAGGTAAAGCCTTATATGTAGAGTTTAATTAACCTTATATTATAATTGATTCGTCACGTCAAGAAGGCACGCGCATTCATGAAGAGGTATTTTAATTTAATTATTAACAAGAATTCATTTATGCATAATCATTATCGCAAGTAAAACCTACTACTGCTATGGATTTTTAACAGACAAGCGAAAGGAGGAAGTTGTTGTGAATTATGCTAAGTTACATAATATAGATCATGTAGACACGTTGCGATCTAAAAGTCACCATAAAAAGCTTTGAAAAAAGTGATATGATATAGTATATTAGTTGAAATTGCCTAAATTTATTGCCTTTATATATCTATAATTGATAGAACTGATAGAACCATTGAATCAGAAGGAAAAAGGCGAAAGAAAGAAAAAGAATATTGAACTTCACATAGTGATGTACTTGATGATGATGATCTTGATGATAAAAGGAAGAAAGAAAATGAAGACAATGAAATCCCCTTAAAGATAGTTGTTGATGATGATAATCACGATGATACAAAAGAAGAGAAAAAGAGAAGGAAGAACTTCACATAGAGATGTACTTGATGATGGTGATCTTGATGATGCTGATGATGACGACAATACACGATCTTCTATTAATCCGATCGGCCTTCCGAGAATGTACGGCTGATATGTAATTATTGAGCGATTAACATGGTCGTGTACAAACATGGCATCTGATTGTGGGGTCGGTTTTAATTGCGCACGCGCATCCAGATATTGATTCGTACTAGCCGTGAGAACCCATCGGTGCCCGTACCGAATATGTAATTATATCCGGATTGTTCAATTAAATTAATTACGGCAGCACCAAAATTAGAGTAGATCTAGCGTAGCTCGTCTGAGATAGAGAATTTGTTCTTAAAGGAGATGATTTTCAGAAAATCGTTAGGTAGTGAAATTGCTCTCAAATGAGACACACTTTAATATTCTCTTGCTCTATAACAATAATTCACAATCACGTCATCGAGTATGACTTGTTAACGCACTGTGCCTATTTGAGAGAAAATGATAAAACTTTCTACATTTTAGTCGTGCCGACAATTATTGGAATTATGAAATGCGATTCGAATTGTCCTAAATGACATACTCGTCACGCTCTCTAAAAAACTAATTTAGGACCTTCCAAATTATAGAGCGCACGCGGCGGATGTCGCTGCGGCGCCGGCGACCGAAACTGCGCGTCATTATTTTTTGTAGGTCCAGACCGACCCGATCACTAATTAATTACTCCACGTATCGGTCGTTAATTACCCCGACCCGGCCGATATTTTTAATGACGCCCGCCAATTTGTCCGCCACAATTATCTAAAGAATCATCGCCACAAAAACGAAATAACGATCCACTAATACGAGTTCCTGAGGTATCGGGAGATCGAATCAATCTTAATCTCTCACAGAAACGTAATCCAGATTTATTTATGACGGAGCTGCGTGTGCTATTATGCCCGTCTGCGGCAATTTGCCTCGGAAATTGTCTTAATCGGCCGCTCAAGGGACTATTTATGTATAATTATTTCCAAATTCGACGCTCCGTTTGATGCCTCTCCGCTCTCTTTGAGGTGGTTCGACAAAAAAGTCATCTGTTGGCAACAATTAGCTGAGAAAAAATGTAAGTATCGAAGGGTCCGCAATAATTATAGGTGCAGATTGGTGGTTACCGCGGGCGGACGACGCCGTGGCGCCCAACAACATTAGCTGGTGTCTAAACAAACTGTGGTCAGCTTGCGACATTGTAAGTTTGTCGCTACTTAGCCGCCCGTTACGTAGCCAATCGCTTATCACGGCTTGACTGTTTGTTTTTACTGAGCATTAAACACTTTTTGTCTGATGATCAGCAACATTATTTTTCTTTTCTCTGTAAAAATACAGGCTTCCATCATTGCTTATTTTATTTCTCGTACTGTATTTTACTGTTTTAATTTTTTTTTCATAAATCGTACATGTATTTAAAAATATATTCTCCATAAACCACGAAGGCTTGTGTGGAGTGTTATTAAGTAAGTATAACAATTATATCCTCATTAAAAGCAATTAACCATTTTTATAAAACATAACAAAATAACAAAATATACTTAATTACACTTAACTATTTAAAAAAATGCTAGAATTACAATTCATATCTCGTTTGGAAATTAGAAAATCTCGTCTCGGAGTTCACAAGCTCAACCACATTAGCACAATTAAACAAATGGAGCGACTAATTACAAAGACTCGTATAACGTACGGTACAATTACAATTTCTGCCGTCTCATTTTGTCTTAGAAAATGATTTAATTGTCGCTTTCTCCACAGTAGTCGGTGCCAGGTAGATGACAGATGTTTTATCCGATCCCATTAAGAAAATTACATTTCTAATAAGTCCATTATTAGTTTCTATAACAGAATCGTCTGTGGGAGAAAATGCTGTTGTTTTGTTGAATTATATTATAATTGTTTTTATTATGACTTTAATAAAAATTATATTTTTTATTGAAAAACAAAAGTTGAGGTTTTATTTATATTATACAATAATTTAATTCAGCGTGTTTACAACACAATATTTTTTTACAGATTAAGTTTTGTGGCTGTTAATATTTTAATCTAGATCCTATACAGATTGAATAACGTTCAAATTTTAAATTTAAATTCCATCTTAACCCACATCCACTTAGAGTAATTGGGGCCGATCAAAATAATTATCTCGAAATTAATACATGCATTAAAACCCTGAAATAACTCGTGGTATAATGTTCCCACGGATAATGTATATTGAATATTGTATTAATTTTGCTTGTAAGGCTCTCTTAACCTCTAACGAGACTTCAATTACCTACCTCACCTTACATCGTATATCCACAGAGTAGGTTCATAATATAAAGAGCGAGAGGAATCGCGCTACCTTTTCGTCCCTTTTTAATTGAGACTAAGTAAAAAAACGTTTATGCCAATAAGAAATTGTTAAACTTCAGATATTTGAAAATCCATCCTGAAAACAATTTGTTGATATTGTTTTAAATATGTAAATTAATTAAAAATAAAATTAAGAAGAGCTTCTAACTGAATTTAAAAAAACTTTATACCAATTCTTCTAAATTTTAAATTGACAATCGTATTGCATAGATCTTAAACTGCAGGTATCATACATATCTCCCATACAATGCACATAGCATGCATACCTTTTGTCAGACTGTCTTTCAACAGCATAATTAGCGTTGTTTGTTTGCTATAAACAAGAGGGCAATAGAGAAACGATTTGTTGGTATCCGCTCCCACACTACTTACATTACTTACGCTACTTACGATTGTTACTTACACGCTAATAGAGACTTGTTTAATTCAAACTGATCACTATACTTAAGTACCATTTTTTTATTTTCTAAAACACGCGTTCCTACTAGATGTTCATAAAAAGCTGTGTAAATTCTTATGAGGCGTTCCAATAAGAAAAGTAGATTCTCATACGACTACATCAGTTCCCATTGATTTATATTCTTATTTCGAATAAGAATTATGGTTTTTGCAAATAATAACCTCGCCATATCTGAAATTTACACCTTCTTATTAAGTAAAAAACATGGTGTGATTCATATGAGAATTTTTAAACATTATGCCACGCCATAATTTCCCGTGCATAATTCCATATTTAGTGTTAGTTTAAATGACAGGAGCTTGTGTGAGAATGACACGTGGACACTGGACATTAAAAATTATAGTGACACTTCTCGTATCGATTGCAAATCAAATCTGACTCCATGTTGTACAAATCTTTCATTACTTATCCATACATAATACATGAAATAGGAGCTTTGCTTAGTTTTTTTTTTTTGTAAAATCAAATAAGAATTAGAGACTTTACAACAGCTTACGTAGCTAGGTTACTTCTTTTGTCCGAAAAAAGGCACTGACTTTTATTTTTTTATTTTCCAGTAATTTTCTGCGTAAGCGTCATTTACCAAAACGTGTCTCGATTCTCGGGTTATTATGACACCGAGATCATATTAGCACCGGAGACATTATCCGAGAAAATTATAACCATCACAGTTTCTTCACCCCAAGTCTAATTACCGTCTGCATAATGTCTATACACTTAGCGCGGCCTGATCTAAAAATTGCCTGGCAGACTGTAATTACAACGACTCTAAAGACAGCTAATTGTTTGGTACGCCGACAAAATCTTGAACGGGTTTTGTTGTTGTGGTTTTGTCTGGGTTTAGTTTTTGAACATCAGAAACTTTACAATTATTGCTATCAAAATCGACTTCATTCAGAACATCATTTGAAAGTAAAAATGTTTTAATAAGCATCATTCCTATATTTCTTTAAACGTAGTTTTGCGTCGATAAGGAGTAAAATCTAATTGAAATTAAATATAAATGTTAAAATTAATCATACTTGCACCATATCAAATCTTAATATTATTTACACAACCGAGCCAATTATATGAAATGATAACGCACATAAGGCGTAACATTTAAACGCGATTTTGAATAAATATTGACTCAGTTATGGAATTCTATATCGCGCTCAAGGTCCCGAGTTTGACCGTTACCACTGTAAACAAGGTAAAGGAGCGGCCCGAAAATTTAAAGAACGCCCGAGGCCTTCACATTTGGGACAGTACACTTTTTGTATATTTATCTCATATTATGCGATTTCCGGTTTGTCGTGTATCGGTTATCCGGTTACTCATAAATAGATTAACACATAAATTAGTCAGACTTAGTTCTAATTACTTGACATTACATGTCTATAGATTCTAGATCGTACCATTAATTTTCCTCAATGGCAAAGTCACAGGATTATTATTCGCGATCATAGATTAATCTAACTCGATCGCGATCTATAATTTAGTCCGAACACCTCCAAACCGGATATTTATGTCTTTTCACTTCCAATTCGGCATTTATATAGGGAATTTATTAATTTCATTTTGAATTTCAATGATCGTAAATTTGAGTTACGTCTATCTGTAATTTCTATAGATGTTTATAGGACGCATAAGTATCGTCGTATCTCTGATAACATCAAGATAACGGGAATGACGAGTTAATCTCCTCTTATAAGAATTTTGTAGATATTTTTATTTACTTTCCGTTGTTGATAATTTAAATCATGTCCCTAATGCCGATCACTTTAAGGAACAAATTTGTACAAACGCAAAGTCTATCGAATTCTTGTAATATTCATTGCTTAATTGTGAAAATGTGAGTTGACAGTGTTGACAGCTTGTCATTCGGATAAATTGATGGGAGTTGTTTGCGCAAGCGTTTGATAAGATTTATTATCAGCGTTTTAATTTAAACATCTGAAATATTAGGTGCGGGTTACCCACGGGAACAGACGTTTATCTGTGTTGAACGAATTTAACAATATTTGAAGTGTTTATAATACATCTAGTTGGATTAGTTGAATGAGATTCTCACGGAATGGTTTGACTCCACCCACTTCCGCCTTCATTGATCGCGGCAGCTCATCCATTTGAACGTTACACAAACGCGAGCAAAAATTACGTAAACAGGAAAATTAGGACTTTGTTTAAGCAGACCTGAGTCAATGCCATTGTTGTGGGTTTTTTCTTTTCGACTCCTTTGTTTATATTATGTGCAATGATTAAATATATTTTTAACGCTTTCCTATTCTTTCCAGGGGAGCATGTGATGCCGGCCCTTGACGCCCGGCGCCATGCCCACGCCGCTGCAGCCCGGCGGCCCCGCTAGCGGCCCGCCCCCGGAGCGCAAGCGGCGCCGCAAGCGCGACGATCCCCAGAGTTCAGTGGCGCTCGAGCCTGACGACGACGACGACGGGAACATGAGTCCCGAGGAAGAGCCCAGGAACACGGCAGCGGCACCGGCGGCACCCACGCCGGCGCCCTCCGCACCTGCCCCCACCTCCCCGCCGGCCGCACCCGACGCCGTCGACCTCACTTCGCGACGAGACTCCCCTCCTCTGTCATCGGACGTGGAACACTTCGATGGTAAAATCGTCTACAACCCCGATGGTTCCGCCTACATCATCGAGGATCCCGAGATATCGGAAGGCGAGACGAGCCTTCCCGATTTACCTAAAATAGAACCGGGATGCATAGTCGACAGTCGGGAAAGTAACGTCGTCGAGAGACCGCTCGACTTTCCCCAGATAGCTAGCGCCTTCTACGTTTCGAGAAATTCTTCACTCTATGGTGCTCTTTACGGCAGATTAGCAGCGGAACGAGCGCGGGCGCGACCCGATGCCCCAGTGATGCATAGTTATAGAGTGTTTAGTTTTAGAGGAGGAAAAGATGCACCTAGACCGCTTTCGCCCATCCCAGAGTGTCCTGTTAGCGTACCGGTAAAACCCATTCTCATGTGTTTTATTTGTAAATTGAGTTTCGGGTATGCCAAATCATTTGTAGCGCATGCTCAAGCCGACCACAGTCTGTCGTTGCTCGACTCAGAGAGAGACGCTCTCTCGAGGGATAACGCGTCAGCAATTATCCAGTGTGTCGGAAAAGACAAAGAACCTTTGGTTTCTTTCTTAGAACCAGTCGGAACCGCTGCTCCACCTCACACATCAGTCTCATGTAGTCCTGCTAATGTTTCTGAACTCTCCAGTCCTTCGATAGACAAGCGACAGGAAGCTATGACGCCCGATAGAGATAACGACTCTATGTTACCCAACGGGTCATGTGATGAAAGAAGGCCAAGTCCGCCCGCGTGGAGGCCACCACGTTCAATGACTGAATCTTTAATTCCTCAACACTCTTTGATCTCAGTGGCACACCCACACACAATAAACGCTTCGATACAGCCCCGTGCTAGTCCTAATTCATCACCAACTTTTCAAACTTCCCCGGCTGCTTTCTTGAGCGGAACAACGATAGGAGTCTGCCCTGATCATTTAGGAGGGCGACCTTCAGGTGCTGAGTGTACGAAATGTGAATTGATATTGAATTCAGGCAGATTGGGAGGTCCGCTGGCTGGTATGCACAGTCGAAACTCTTGCAAAACCCTGAAATGTCCAAAATGCAATTGGCATTACAAATACCAAGAAACCTTAGAAATTCATATGAAGGAAAAACACCCGGAAGCAGAAACCAGTTGCATTTATTGTATAGCAGGCCAACCTCACCCACGATTAGCGCGGGGTGAGACATATACCTGTGGGTACAAGCCCTACAGATGTGAAGTGTGCAATTACTCTACTACGACAAAAGGAAATCTAAGTATACATATGCAATCAGACAAACATCTAAATAACATGCAAGAATTACAAAATGGAGGAAATCCAGGAGAAGGTAACTTACCACCGACGCAACATACACCACCAGGACCACACAAACCGCCGCTGCCTCATCATTCACCACTGGGCCAAAAACCCAAGCCAACATTTAGGTGTGATGTCTGTAATTATGAAACAAACGTTGCAAGAAATCTAAGAATACATATGACATCGGAAAAGCATACCCATAACATGCTTGTACTGCAACAAAATGTGAAGCACATGCAGACACTATCGGCTCTACACCACAGACAACAAAGCCAGCAGCAACTGGAGAGCTTATTACACTTCCATGGTGGTGATGCTCCTCCACAAAATCCTGAGGCTGCATTAGCCGACATGGCTTATAATCAAGCTCTGATGATCCAACTAATGACTGGAGGTCCTGGCCCATCACCACCAGAGCTAGGAGCACATCTGGATGTCGGCTTAAACCCAGAAGCAATGGAGCCCCCTCCGGAACCGGCAGATCCCGAACCAGAAAGAACGTTTCATTGCTGCATATGCAATTGTTTCTCTACAGATTCGTTAGAAGCTTTGGGACATCACCTAGCTCAAGACCGAACGAAAATAAGAGAACAAGAGATTTTGGCCCTAGTAGCTGGTCACTACGTCTGCAAACTCTGCACATACAAGACGAACTTAAAAGCAAACTTCCAACTTCATTGCAAAACCGACAAACATCTACAAAGGTTGCAGCACGTCAATCATGTTAAAGAGGGTGGTCCCAGAAACGAGTGGAAGTTGAAATTCTGCGGAGGCGTTGGAACAGGTGGTGCAGGCGTCGGCGGTGTTCAGGTCAGATGTTGCGCCTGCGACTACTACACAAACTCAGCGCACAAACTGCAACTTCACGCTGCCGGTGCGAGACATGAAGCAGCGACGCTACTGCTAAGACATTTGAGAGATTGCGCATCAAGGATACCGCGTGAACGACCGCGTATTTACCGATGTGCACTATGTGGCTTCGGCACCCAACATCGTTTGCCACTACTGCAGCACGTACGCTCCGTAAAACATTTGCAAATGGAGCAAATCCACCAACTTCAACGGCGATCTGAAGGCAAAGATCCAACACCTGATGTAGCTGAGCTGTTCCAAGTTATTCCTCAGCCGCCTGAGCTTCCGAGTCCCTTCGATCAGCAAGACAATGGTAAGTTATTCATAATGCATATTAATATATTAAATTTTGCACACTACCATTGAGAACCTCGACAAACCTTCAGCTAAATTATGAGACAGCCGACAGGAGTTAACTTTTCTTACATTCTTTTCGAGATAATCAGACTAGTTATACGGAAATTGTTTCGCGCATTTGCCACCAATGTTTCACCAACCGTGACCACCCTATTGTTAATATTATTGTAATTTAACTTCCTCGAGTCATTGTCTCTTTAAGTAACTACTAACAAGTTTTAATGATATCTTACGCAGGAATAAAGGCAACGTTACAAAAACTTCGCTAAATGTGCCATAAAAACTGACAGAGCGCAATTAGGTGCGCGTGCGCAGTTCACTCGATAGTGTCTGCTCGTCGCCGCTAGATGTCTCTAGTTAATTTAAAATATACAATGAATTTCAGTTAGAGTGCTGCAAACATTTTTTATGACTTTTATATCGAAAGCATTGCACAACATTTATTCTATAAACAGTAAAAATCGTATTAAAATTAAACCGAAACCATTACCGTAGTTCATATCGATAAAGTAATAATATAAAGTCGACTTATGAATGTGATTTCGAAACGTCACTATCGATTTCCAATTTAAACCAATTCGTTCCTTAATCAATTTTGTTGTGCATTTTTTTACGAAGCCTCCGCGGATGGAGCACATAGTGTGGGATAAATTCTCGTCAACAAGACGTAATAAGGTTAGTCGCTCACGTGATGGTTCATTATCACAGCTATATTCGAACGTGGCCATTTAAAGCGTCGATCGTTTAGCGAAGAATTCGTAATCACAGTAATGAGATAATTACACATGGACAAAATTTAATTTAAAGCGCACATTAGAACTGGTTTCTTTAATGTACGCCTCACGATGTCGCCAGAGTCGGCGGCAGTCATTGGTCGAGGCGGCCCCGCCCCGCGACCGAGACGGGTAGAACATTTGAGAAGGCGAATTTTCCATAAGCGTATGGGACAATGACACGCGTTACGTATGTGGCCGCGCATTAGCGCTGATTGTCCGCTGATGAGCTACATCTTACAATGTCACCGGCCGGCTATAAAAGGTCGGGTGGAAAGGAGATAGCTTAAAAGGAATAAGGTGAGGAGATATCAATGTATTTAGTTGATGTCTCGTCAGGAAAATGGCGACGCACCCTAATTACCGGTGGCGTCAAATTCTAGCGGTTATTTAGGGGTGTAATTAAAAAAACATTACGCATAATTTTACCTTCAATTATAATTTTTGCTAAGTCCCACATTTTATATTCTATCATTAATTTTGCAAATCCATTTTAAACGACTAGACTGTTATTCAATTATTCTCATTTCAACCGAATGCCCGTATTAAAATAATTAATTTAATTCAATTTAGGTGTTTGTATCGAGTTTTATCTACGGTGCCCCACTCGGAGCTCCACCGTTAATTCAAGACGGTCGTTTAATCCCACTTTATTGCATCGATTTACTTAAGTCGAATACTTTGATTTAAATTACTATAGCAATTTAAGTTGTATAGCTAGCGAGACCCCATCGGCCTAGCTCAATATAAAATGTAAGGCGGAGCAAAAAGTTTTGCGCAAAAAATATATAGACATAAACTTAGTCCTCCCTAAGAATTTTTATTCGTTCACACATAAAGAATTACCATCACATTAAACTCTACAACATTTTTAACAATCACTAAATTTGTGTACAAAAACTAGGCTTTTATTGTTTTTGAGAATATTCCAAACATATATCATGCGTTCTTTCTGAGTACATAAATTTGATCACCATGCAAGTCGTAAACTAGATCTTTTAAACCGGAGTATTTGGACTGAGTCGTTTGGTCTTTTAATTACCTGTCCATGAATGGACAGAATTTATAACGATTCCCTTTACACCTTGGCCAGTACAAAAAGGACCAGACACAATGTCTCGCAAGTAAAACTTACTAAATCTCTGCCTCCACGTGACATCTATAGAAAGGACCCTTTTGTGGGTTTTTTTCCACACATTAAACCCCTCGGAGATGTCCAGTATGTGTTCTTAAAATTGGACATTTTATTGAATGTTGTATCGAATTTGTCCTTAAATTGGTCAAACAGTCGTATCGTTAAGGGCATCTATCACTCAAAATGTATCTATAAGCGCCACCGCGTGACTGTCGGAGCTCGGTAAGCCGCGGCGTACGCGAATTCTCTAGATATCTTGTCA
>DWQO01000234.1:0-10744 GCA_018236845.1 Plebejus melissa
CTTGACAGATGAAGTATGGAAAATCTGTCAAAAAAGTTGTGAATAGCCTATTCGGAACTTTATTAGAAAGTGGTGAAAGAGTCCCATAGTCTATGCCATAAGGCATAGACGATGCTGTGATTTTAAAACAGTTCTTATGTTTTGGTATTGAACTGATAATTAGCATATACATAGCTGGAATTCACAGTAGGAAAAGATGATGTCACCCACGATATAGAAATAAGACATCAACAAAGAGGTTTAAGAGAATTCGCGTACCTTTTGTGAGATAAAATGTCACCCACAAAAACATCACATCCGAGATTTGAAATATTAATACGCCCTTTATTAAATCCACGTCTCCGAAACCTTTTTAAATGTTCCCGACGACTTCTTTCTCCGCTGAAATAACATGTAGGAGCTAAGTTTAAATGTTTGAATTACGGTTACCGATTTGCATATCATTATTCTTTTATTTTTAGTGTAAGTAAAATGATTTTAAGACAAAGAAGATTATACATATGTCTCAGAATATTATACATACTGTGATGTAGATAGATTAGGAGGATCGATTTGGTAGGAACTGGAAATAGACGCTTCGAATATAAAATGTAACATGAGTTACAAAAATTTTGAATTTAAAATTTTAGTGACTACTAAATATTAGTAAGGATTTAAAGACAGGCATCAAGATTAGAGTAAGAATTAATGTTGACATTAAGAAAAAGTATTGAAGAAATTATAAGAAATAAGCGGTCCTAAAAATATAGCGGCGTTGCTTTTTCGGGTCCTGCAACTCCGTAGAGTAATTCCACCTAAATATACATGCTAGGACGTTATATCTAGTTTAGAGTAAGCCGGGCAAATCCGTCAGTCGTCACGTCTGCAGTCTGTTATCTCCGTAACCCACTTGTGTGTGAGCCGCCGCCTGATAAAGTGCACACCCGCATTAGCTCGCCGACTTGGTGAGCTGCAGCCGAATACACCAGTCTCTCCGAGCTCTGAATTTTGGCGCATATTATTAGGTCCGAAATTCTTGGGGTCTTACCACAAGATTTAAACACCCGTTGAACAGTTGATGAGAGAAAATTCTGTACGAAAATGTCTCAAAACAACTGTTCAACGGGTGTTTAAATCTTTTGTGGTAAGACCCTTGGTCTTTACTTCTCATTCAGTAGAGCTGGGAATATGGAAGCACAATTTGATGGTCGAATAGTCAGATTTAATATTTAATATTTAATAACTACGTTTGAATTTTTTATTGGAGAGCGCTCAAAACATGTCTGATTATGGATACGGCTCCAAGCGTCCGTTGATTCCAAACATTTCCAAGAGTCTCCAAACGTTCTCAAATATCCCTAAATGTCCTCAAACGGCACCAAACCATAAGGCTGTATCGACATACCTACTATGATTTAATGACAGGATTTATAGAGGCAATTTGAGAATGTTACCGTCTCAGCGCCCGAGCCTGCAGCTATATCTTACTGCAATAATTATCCCCATGATAACATACGCGAGTAAATAATGAAGACGGTATGTTTTAAGCAGCTAACAAGCGGTTTCTTAGATATCTTGTTGAAATAAATTTTTCAGCTAGCTCAGAACAATGAGCTCTAATAGGGAATATTGAAACTATCTTTGTGGGAAATTGTTAGTCGAAGCACGTCTTCCGTAGCGAGTTTCGTTACTGCATACACCGCAACAGGTAGACTAAAATCTTATACAAGAGTACTTCTATGGAATCAGAAATAGCAACCTTACGAAACTTGTGATTTCTGTCCGATGGCGACCGGATTAGTGGTAATAAGATAAACGCAATGTTTTACTGTGATGGATGGGGGAACCTCGTCGAGGAACGGGCAAAACTCCTCGAGATCGTGGGGCAAAACTCCCCGAGAGAAGCAGAGTAACACTGTCCCCACAGAGGCGCGGAGCAAAATTAATCAAGAAAGAGCTCGGCGCAAAACTACTCGAGACAGAATCCGGACAAGAGTTCCCGAGAGGTGCGGGGCAAAACTCCCCGAGAGACGCGGGGCAAAACTTCTCAAGGGACAAGGAGTAGGCCGGCCAATTACAGAAGTGTCCCGCCATGTATTATTCAAGGCGCACGCTCTCTCAAATCAAATATCCCCGCCCGCCTGGAACTAACACGATAAATATTAACTGCTCCAGGGTTATAGCGATTTATTACGGGGATATAACATATCGACGTATTACATGTCACACTCGTGAAATATGTTTGAAATGGGACATCAAAGATTCAAAATAGTATGTAAATATTATAGGTACTGAATGTGATGATGAAGATTACTTTTTCCCGACTGTGCTGTGACTAAAGTCTTATGTTCCGGCAGTCCCCAGAAATTTAAACTGTATTCAAATAACTTTTTACTGCAGAGGTTCGATAGCAGGTAAACGTTATTTTTACATTTGAAATTAAAGATTCTTCGTAATACCAAGTGCATTCAACTAAAAGAAAAACATGGAACTAGGAAAAACATCGTTACTTGTTGAAAAACTGTAGTAAACAGTTAAAAAGCATTGCCAAAGTATTTTCATTTCGTAACGTGTGCGATACCGTCGACGCTGCAGCCGGAAAATATCGGAAAATATTCATTTTCAATTCGAGTGTCGATACTTAGCCTACAAAATATATCTTTTAAATTCAATACATTGTTATAATATTGTGTGCCAGTTTTAAAATATTATTTTAATATTATGTAATTCTGATACAATCGGAAACATTTGGTTGTTTTTTATTGCTACAATGCATTCCATCGAAGTCGGCAGTACAGTAGGCACTTTCTAAACATAATATTATTTTATATTACTAAAGGTAAAGTTTTATAGTTTTATACTACTAGTGGTAACTACTAAAGTTTTATACTAAAGGTATTAAAAATTATGAAATCTTATCTACTATAATAATATTGCACACTCATATCACATTATAATATCAATAATATACTGTCCTTTACCAGTGTAGTGGTTGCCTGGAAGAAATTACTAACTAACTATTACTAACTCGTAATAAGGCCGCCATTGTGGTACACTAGTAATTAATAAATGTTGTAATTTTACTTCTTAGCGTGTGCACAATAAAGAATATTTATTATTATTATTATTATTATTAAAGTACACCATGGCCCTGTTGTGTACTTTCAAATATTACCAGGAAAATAAACGGTTATATTCTGAAGGACGGATGTTATAAACTTTATAATATCGGCCCTTTAGCAGTATGCATTATATCAGAACGTTCATACTACTTAACCTCTGACAGGCCTTTTATATCAATGCAATAAGGACTATCCTCGCAGTATCTTCAAGGTAAGATAAGCGTGAACATGCTATAGGGGGATGTTTGTCGCCGACGCAATATAGTTCGGTTATTGCATTTCACCCGGTCGCCGACGACGAAGACTTTTATTAAACGCCGAACAATGCCGCGCCGCACGCCGCTGTTGCAGTATACACTATACAGGGCACAGGCAGCCACTTACAGTTTACGGGTAACGGACGGATAACCTGATCGGCGACATCTTATATCCGATAGACGCGTGTCTAAAGTCTAAACCGCACGGTTCGGCCTCAGCTAAGAGGCATGTAACATGTAATTCGTAAAAGGCGCGTGGTAAATATGTGCAGATTCTAGGGGTTTAGTAAAGAAAATGCCACTATACGATATAGGTACTGTGTTGTCTATAATGTGACTGAATTGTGCAATAATAATAAGTATTGTAGTCTTCAATCATATCGTTCATTCATGCTTGTCAGACACGTTATTTTGTCTTTAGAAATCGCCAAGTTTTCTGCAGATCATTTGGCAAATTCTACTTAATTTTTACGCCCTGCCAAGCCGGGCCATTCGTGCCAACTGCGTTAAAGTCAGCCTTCATTAACTCGTGAGGTCTCGGCCGCATTAATTAAATCACATAGCTCACACAGACGGAGTACTAGTAAGAAAGTATGTCAGCTCGAGAGGAGCTTTGGGTAGGCAAAGAATGTGGGCAAATTGGATTACTGCCGCCGCTCCTTCAGGTGGAGAGTGCAGGAGTGATTAATGTGGTAAGGTGCGTTTTTAAACTTCTTGTAGTTTCCGTGTGTGTAGTTTCAATACCCGCGTTCTCATAACGACGTAGAATTGGAAAGTGGATTTTAGAATCTAGTTTGGATGAGGGATTGAACACTTTTACACTCAACTATACCTTCCTAGCTATAAAAAGTCTGTATGGATGTATTTTTGTTATCGTTTTAGGCAAAAAATCACGAACAGATTTTAATTTATTGAATTAACATGACGTCAACTCTTTAGCTCGAAAAAGTGTAATTTTTCCGTCTTTTCCGTGGGCGGAAAAGCCGCTACTCGGCTTTGCTGCCCACGAATCATTTTGCATGTTATTTAACGTACAAAATAACAAGTCTACGGAAAACATTTGAAACGTGAGCGTGTGTCTAGTAAATTGTCGTTAATTAAGAGTTCGCACGGCGCGCGGGGGCAGGGGCGGAGTCTTAACAAACGTAGCGTTCCGCCCGTGGGATTGCCGCTTTGTTTAATTAAATTAAATTGCGAATTTGCGACGTCTTTCAAAGTCTTTGAGGAGGTTTTTGTGACATGTCGGGGAATTCGGGAGTAGGGGATGGGGCTGCTGACAGTTTTCCTGATTGTATCGCGCGGCGCGCCACTACACCTGTTGATACAATACTGGCACGCTTATCACGTAGGATTTGAACTCCGAAAGGAGTTGGTATGTACCACGTCATCACAATTTTAGATACAATATGAGATATAGAGCTAATCAGGATAAGTTTTAAATACAGGGTAAATCCAATACAGATTTCGTCGTTTAACGATGAGTCAATACGAACAAAATAGCGTCAAATATCTATTATCTAGATGTAGCCAATATCAAACTTACCCTGTTCCCTGATGTACTTCTATACATCGCACTTACCGCATTTATATTATTATCATTTACGAAACGTCTCGTTTTCAGTGGAGTTTACTTTTACACAATGTCTCGGACTTTTGGGCATGTAACATAAACACTTGCTACAAAGCTCAAAGGTAAGTTCAAAGGTAGTTTAAACATAATATTATGACAATGAAATGAGTTGTGAAACTAGGGGTCGACTTATAATTCGTGGCTTGTGACTCTCCCGGCCCGGTGGGACATATAAACGCTCGCTAAATTATTCCGTGTTAAGCCTACACTATAACTTGTTGCCGAGTTTGGAGTTAGAGCGAGTTGGAATGAGGGCTCACGTCAACTCACGTGTTACTTGTGTCTGGGAACATAACCAAACTACGAGACCCGTTCAGCTAAGGAAGGATCGAAATAAAATATTTAGGCACCAAAGGAAAGGGTTATCGTTTTTGTAGCGTAGTTAAAATCTTCGAACCTATCTGTTAAAGATTAAGTATTGATTACTACGATAATAATATTAAGTACTACGTGAAGGAATAGAGGATGTCTCAGAAATCAAAATATATCACGCATGAGCTAAAAGTGGTCACAAGGCAAAAGTAAATTAATCAGCCAAACTCATGAAAAAACGCACCCGATAGGACAAAACTATATTCTCTTCAACGACTGTTTTTACTTAAAGATCACCTTAAATATAAGCCAATCCGCCAACGTCTTGTTCTAAATGACAGACGTTCAATCGATAGGGAAAAGGAGGCTGTGAGCCTGTGACGAATGTGAACAATTTAACCGAGACGGAGCGAAGTCGACACTCTACTCAATAAACATCTTATCACACGTTTATCCCGAACGTTCTACATATTGAGTGAAAACATCCACTTTCCCGTCGAGAAAAACATCAGCTTTGTTCTCCAAGGTCATGTTTAATACGGAATTCCCAGCAAAACCGGGGATACTAGAGTCTAGAACTAGAATATATTTTTGGGCCTTTGAAGTTTATAATGTATTCGGGCGATGCACGAACTTATTGGAATTCCAACGATCCTCGAGAGCAGTCAAGATATATAGGATGATAGGATCAGAGTAGGTAGACTAAGACGGATAATATCATTACATCCATATTATTATGGATATTTTTTACCTATAATGCATCAGCCACTAGTTGCGAAACATGTGAAAACGTCTTTTTAGACACTTTCTACGATTCTCTTGTGAGTTGTGTCTATTTCTCTTCTTTTGACTTTCTTCCTATGTTCAGTGATATGTTTCTCGGTAAGAAATCACGTAATATCTTGTTTTTAGTTCATCAACACAAATATTATAAATACGAAAGAGTATGTATGTTACTGTTTACACCGATTTAGTCAAAATTTGATATGAAGGTAAAGTACCTCCAGAGTCCAGATGCACGCTTTGCGAGAAATACGGAGAGCCTGAACGGGTAAAGAAAGTACAGTTACCGTGGGCCAATTAACTATTGCGGGCAAGTCGCGGGCAGAAAAGCTGGTAGCGCTATAAAGTAGGTCGGTTTATTGCAATAACTCGGCTACAACGTGACAAATTGTTCGTTCAGATTTTAGACATTCCAATTTCCAACAATGTACTGGGATTATAAATAAAATGTCTGCGTCGTGCGGAATGCCAGCTATTGAAGATATTCCTAGTCTTTGAAAATGTCTTACCCAATTAATAGTTGAGAAAAACAATGCTTGGCCTAAGCTTGCCCAAGTTTGGGTTAAAAGTTAACACGGGCTGGATTAAATAATTTATCGTTTTAACGAATGATTAGTACTTACCCTCTACCGTAGTTCGTACGTACTTTTCTCTACCGTGCTAACCATTATAGTAAACATGTAGCAAAGTTATAATATAATAAACGTAATAATATAATTACGTATGACTTACCGTATACAGAGATAATCCTTTAAATTACCAAAGTACATACATTGTATATTTAATTTGATACAGTAGAGTAACTTGCTCTTCACAGAAGTTTTATAACGCTTGTGCAATGTGACATGAAAATATTTTGCTAGTTTAAGTTACCTGAAATTACGCTATTGTAAAGGCTGGTTCTTTTTCAGAGGTAAGCTCTAGAGTCTAGAGTCTAGCTTGTTTAATGGGTGAATAGATACAAAGTAATGATCGCATTCAGACACATTTAAATGACTGATTAATGATTTTTATCATTAAACTTCGAGTTTGACAGAAAATCAAAGAAGTGTAGATGACGATCTGTGAGGGTTAAGAAAAGACTTGCAGGAGTAGTGTTTTAGGAAGCCCATGCTAGTGCGGTGTAGTATTAAGTTTGACAGACTACTGTATGTAACTTATATTGTGTCAGGTACACGTGACGCAAGCAATGCTCGTCCGCCGAGCGTTCCGCCGTTTAACGCAATTTTATTACAATTTTCATTCGATCGTCGACAAATGAAAAGTCTCAATAGCGGGGACGTGATGCCGCGCCGATATTGCCTGTTATTTAACATACAACCTCACACATATCCACCATCACACACACACACACACACCCACATACGGGTACTCCGCTCGTACGTGACGTCACACGCAAACGTGCAGTACATACTCAGTACCGAGATACACGTTCCGGGGAGACTCGTCGGAAATAATTCGGCTTACCCGCACGAAATTGAAGATTAAAGACTCCCATTTCATATCCCTGTAATTCACGAGCATATAATGTATCAGCGGCATTTATAACGGAGCTCGATTTAGCTTATTGTGCAACAGCGCAGCCGGTGACAGCTTTAAAAAATGTTCCGTTTCCGAGCGCCACGGGCGGCGCATTAGTTTTGTTGAACCCCGCCTGATAGACACTTCACTAGGAACGAGTTATTAATAACTCGAGTCGCCGGCTCCATGGCGGATGGGGCTCCAGAAGTAATATTTGTGTGCGACGCGTGCTGCGCTGGAAAGGATAGCGCACACTTTGCCAGGCCGCAGCGTGTCGGACCGCAGCGGATCGCATGATTGCGACGGTTTGCTTCCGTACGATGCGGATCACCCTACTGCGTCAACCTCTGTGCAATTACAAACGGATTCTGTATGTACAGTATACTCAAAATCTGTCAATGCACAGTGAATTGCTTTGCTTCGCCGGGAAAGGCTGCGACCCGATACAGTATGCGCCAACCCTAATCCGGACTCATTGCACCGCACGATAATGTCCCACACGCTGACATATCGCGCCGCGCGCTGACGCGTCATTCCGCATAATGACGCATCGCAGCGCGCGATGCTGAACTAATGTGTGAATTTCGTGGAAATATTAAAGCTGTGCTTAGTTTACGAGGCGCGAATTTGTCACAGTGTTAAATGTGGCCACGAGCGCCCAAAATATAACACGAAACGGCCCGCGCTTTACATACATGACGCATTAAAATGTATGGGACCGTGACGCGCTAACTTTACTATGACTAGCTGTTACTACTATTTTGAGTGGTTTGATCGTTAAAAATCAACTGAACATTTATGTTACAAGATTTTGTAGTCTCTAATAGGATCTCATTCTGTCCGTCCGGGATATAAAAGATTTCTATTTTCGTAACATCTATTAAAGTCACTGCACCACTTCTGAGTTTGAAAAACGTTAACCCTCACCAGCCACCACAGAGCTTAACCAATAATTTCGATGTCATGACGTGACAAAACCTTCTTTCATGAATCACGCAGATTTTTCTCCAGTGTTGACGGCGACGCAGAGGGAACTCGCACATAAAGTAGCGCGGGTCTCGGCAGTCACGTCCGCACAAGTGCTATTATTTGTTCAGCTAATGGATCACAGTAATGGCTACACTCCGCCGTGATCGCAACGCGCGAGTATTTGTCCCGCCCGTGCCCATAGCTGAGTTATTACGCGCAATCATTTCCATACGTGCGTCGCGTTAAATCACTGCCGTTTTCGAGTAATGCTAGCTTCAGTTTTATATCCGCGGATTTCCTCGCCAACTTCTCTGTCAACTCCGAAAAAGGAGGTTCTAAACGAGTATTCCCCTTCAAACTTTATTTTACGGCTTTCTAAAAGTTTGGGCGAAATCGTTCGATTTAAAATTTTGCAAACTCGCGTGCACGAAGTTTGAAGTGCGCTATCGGGCGCGGGCGGTGCGTGTGAGGAGGGGGGAGGGGAGATTAGGGTGTTATTTTCACTGACATTTGTTTAGCTTAACTGCGGATTAACATTTAACGCTCTATTGTACAACGTATAATGCTAGTGTTACAAATATAATATTATGTTGCGGAAGTTTCAAAGCTACAATCAAATCGGCGCGGCGCGGCCTATCAAGGCATATAACTTCACATAAAAAAAAAACAAATTTTGTATGAAAATAATTAATAATAGTTATAGTAATAACTCCTCGAGTCGAAAAAGTGCGATGACAATAATTTCTGTTCACTAAACTCCTGTCAGTGCAGGAGCACTGCAGTTATTGTGTGTTGAGGTCCCTAGCCGGCGCCGCGCGGTTTGCCGTCCGCTGTCGCGCGGTCGCGTGTTTTATATCGCCACAAATCTGTCGCAGTCTGCAATCTGCCGCGCTCGCTCGGGGCGGAATCGACAGGAACAATGAGTTTTATTGCTGCCGTATTAAATTTATTGCCGTCGAACTGTTATACGTTCCGGAAGCGCGCGACTTTGTATGCAAAAATAGTACAAAAGTATGACACGAATAAACTGACATTAAAAGCCTTTTCTATTTTCCGATTTTACGCATCTGTAATTGTTCTTATATTCGACGAAACGGGTGTTTATAGTCTTTTGGTTTACGATATGCCATTCAGATGTAGGGAGATGCTTACATAATTTGGTTGGGTTTCGTTAAGTACAGCTTGCAGTTGTCAGATTACAACTTACACTGACTTTTCTAATTAATATAATATAAATTTTCCCTACCGGTAAGTCCAATCAAGAGTCCTGCACTTGCACCAGTTTGACGTTGCTGACATGACACGTTGGATTTTTACGCTCATAAAAGTCGTGAAAACAGATTGGCGCAGTAATCGTATCGACTGCCGCTCAGGCAAACCGTCTATAATGTAAAATATTGCTACATCATACTGGGCCATTTGTCCCAGTCGCCTTCATTCTTTTACAGCATTATCCTGTTTTGCAAATAGGGTGTCAAAAAGGTTGTGTGAGTCTGACGCGTCATGCAGTTTATAACATCGTTTATTTTGTGAGGTTGATGTTGCATGGATTTTTATTTAGTGCAGGTTTACTCGTACGCCAATAATAAATATAAAATACTAACCGGAAGCGAGTTTTCATTGTAAAATCTGTACTAATATTAGAAACGCGTCTGTCTGCCTCGTCTTAATCCCGTTTTAAACTACTAAACCGATTGTTAAAATCGGTTTATATCCATAAAAAATACTTTGAGATTGAGTTCCGAAAAATAATATTTGTCCTGGAAAAGTGTATGGCACGTTAAACACAGCGCAAGGAAGCTATAATATTTACAATATTATAGTCTAAACTAATATACTACTATTAATACTACTACCTTCATTGCAAAATAATATACACGTCATATTGGTATAATCGTAGTCCCTGTCAATTCCTGTCATCTCATCACGAATGCACGTCACGGGTCAGCAAACGCCGTCCGTCTTGCGACGTCAGTCGTCACGGTGTATGATCACGTGACACACCGCGCCCATGATATGACCAAGTACCTAAGTGATCGCTGTTGAGCATTTGGGTCCTAACTCACGTTTTTTTTTGTTCAATTAGCAGTCTTGTTCTAAATCATATAAAAAAAAATGATGGGCTTTGGCCCACCACACATTCCCACCACTGTATCTCCTGTGTCGCCAGG
>DWQO01000235.1:0-10737 GCA_018236845.1 Plebejus melissa
TAAACATCTGTTGAACAGTTGTTTTGTGACATTTTTGTACTGAATTTTTCTTTAATCAACTGTTCAACGGGTGCTTAAATCTTTTGTGGTAAGACCCTAAATGTTTAAAACAAAGAAGCCAGTCATTAAATAATAATTTGCCAAGAAGATTATTGTTTTTAGGACATTCTTCCACTGGAGATACGTCTGGAGATAACGATAAAAGAAATCCTTCATGCTTTGAGGTCAGTAATCTTATTCTTATATACATACAGAGGTTTGAAAATCACAAAGAATATATTCTTCCTACTTAGTTAATATAAATTATTTTTACAGAGCCACTCTCCTTCACGCACATTGGCATTCTTTTACTTTGCTCGCTGAAGAGGACATATATTTGACCTTAACATTACATAAGGACTTGTATTCAATACTCGCTTCTCAACCTCTCAACCCGAAATGGCTCTCTCTTCCAACTAAATACACACGTCGTGCTATTTTCAGGTAAGAAAGAAATTAAGAGGTATGTAAGTATAGTAAATAAAAGTTATGCAATACCTTAAAAAAAGGTAGTAAAAAATTCACAACATAATTCAACCATGGTTCTGATCATGATGTTATAAATGAGCAAAATGATAGGGAGAAAGCACAATGAGAGAATGTGTCGCTTTGTTCACATGAAATGCACTCTCTGTCATTAAGCCCACAGTCGTTGATAAATCGCTTGACATACTCGCGCATGCACAATGTCACTCTAAATTACCTAGTGCCAGTACGTATTTCGTTTTATGATCATTTACTGTTACACAGTATTTTCACCACGATGGCATACTATTCATATTTTATCCAATTGACTTTCAATTGCAAATATATTATTCCAAAAATATCTCTATGTTAATAATATTATGTTAGCACTAGTTTACAAATCCGTGTCTGGTGATAAATGTATTGCAACAACATTCAGAGTAGAAATGTCGTGTATTAAAAATATATATTTAATCAAATGCATCGAGGTCAAAATCATTGCATACATTTCAATGATATTTTTATTTTTGAAATACATCACGAAATATTTGATACCAAACAGATATAGGCCGGGTAAATATTGTCCTTTTTATACGAATAAAATGATTTTTGTGTTCACTATTTTATAAAATCTGTTATTTTCTTCTTTCTTTTATAGGCGACTGGCTGAAATATCAAGATTGACCCGAGGTGTTGTGGTCTTGATATGCGACGTTTATTATGCCAAGCTTGTAATGAACGAAGCTAAGCGTCTCAATATGCTCGACGGACACTTTTTCTGGCTTTGGATTGATGCATCGAAGGAATTGGATTTATTTAGAGACACTATTAATAAAACCAACTTCTCCGAAAATAATGATTTAAAATTTGAAAGCCTAAAAAGAATGGATGATATATTATCGAATGAATATGTAAAACGTATGAAACGACTAGAGGAAGACAATAATTTGTTGAAGAAAGAGAAGCTGCCTGATGCCTTGGGAAATCTTGTTTCAAATACTAGTATAGATAAGATGGAATCTTTACATGAAAATAATAGATCAGAGATTTTAAATTCTAGTCGTGTTAGTAGAAATGTAAAAAAAAGTGAAACGCACATGAATAGTAATTTAATGTATATAAATATTAGTAAATCTTATGATACTAGTCTTAATATTAGTTCAGAAAATGTAAAGAATCATAATGTACATAATAAAGGCGTTGAAACTTCTAAAATTAAAAACATCTCAAGTGAGAAAGAAAATATGTCTTTAATTGGTAGGAATAAAAGTAGAGAAACTAGTTCTAGTAAACTCAAAAATGAGTCATTTAATAAATATGTAAATAGTATAAATACAAAGAGTTTGTATGATACACGAAGTATATTATTGAAAGAAAAATTAGGTAGCTACAATGATATTTCAAATGTTAGAGATAATAGCATATTATTTTCAAGTGATATTAGTGATTTCATGGCGAATCCCACGGTGCATACTTCTACAATGAATAGAGTAAGAGAAAGATTAAAGTTAGAAGAAAATCATTTTATGATGGATCAAATCTATGACGATATCGATACAAGAAAAAAAGAGAATGTATCTACCGTTATAAATAACCTTCCTATAGGTCTACTGGCATTGTATCCGCAACCTCAGAAGATCGGTAAGAAATTATTCCACTCTTCAATTCACTAGGGAGATGGCAACAAAAATAATAATTAATGCCGGGAATAGCTGCTGTCGCTGTTTTAATTAGATTTACAATTGTAGGCTCGGACACAATACAATGCAAACATAGATATTATTATTTTTAAAAGTTGCTTACTTCACATAATATTTTGCAAATTTAGTAAAATGTTTACATTGTAAATATCCATAAATGCATTGGATTTTTTTTTACAGATGCAACTTTTGCAAGGGCAGCTGTTCTATTAATTGTCGGTGCTCTTCGAAGAGTGCTAAACGCCTGTGATGCTTGGTCAGCCCAAGCTCAGTTCTTTAGCGATGCTACAGCCTCGTGTTGGAATGAAGCGAGTGATGCAGCGACTGATTTTTCCATGGAGTTTGTTAGGTATGAACATATTATTTGATTTGTTATCTTTAGTACAAAATATCACTTAAATTCCAAGCATGAATTATAATTAATGTCCATTGTCTATACCAATTTTTAGTGAGCACTGTTCTAGCAGTGAATGATAATGTAAATAGGTCTGTATTAAAATATAATATACACTTATCGTTCCCAAATTCTTACCCTAATAACCAAAATGTTCTATTTAAAAAATTGGATTATTAAAACTGCTTTCCTTGTTTGAACTTTACCCTGACAAGTTAAATTCCTTGTCATTAATAATGCGCGTCAAACCCAACTTGGATCGATTAATTATTTCTAGCAGCTTTTTGTTTTGCTTATTTTTCAAGGCTAATTAATTTCAATTTTCAAGCTATGCTTTGGACGTCTATCATAACATTTTTACACTTAAGTGAGTAAGTTAAAAAATAATATAAAGAGGTAGGTAAGAATAATAATAAAATAGAGCGAATAGAGAATCTAGCCAATCCTATCCACGAACATCGAACAAGGGTAAGACCATCATCATAAAAGTAAATTGAGTGGCGAGTCCGACAATATAGGATAACTTTTACGTTCTTGTATCTTAAAGACGTGAGTTCTTGTATATCGATTGTAATATTGCTCCATAAAATCTCGCCTTTACTATCCACTGGGCTCCCATTAACTTTAAAACCTCCGAACAACTGGAGAATAATAAAAGCTGATGAATGAACTACCGTATGACGTAACAGTTATACTTAACATATTTTATTAAAAATATTATAAGCGCCAAAATGTTTTAATAATATAATAAATATGTTCCTAACGTTGTTCTCCATTTTGGTTCATAACATACATATATATTCTTACCTAATTTTAAACGAGAAACTAGATTAAATAAATAAAATAAAAAAAAATCAGCGGGAAAACATATTATGTACAAAACTATACCGATGTAAAATTCCAATACGCCTCATTTGACTTTGACAAGGGTATATTCCAGATTCCATTAAATTGTAACCGCGGCGCGGACGACGCTCCGTCATTCTACAATCTACGTATTGGATTTGAGAGGAATCTAAAATTCATTATTCCATGATTTGGTTTATCGAATCATTAAATTTATTTAGGGATTTAAAGGACCTCATTGATTTAAATGTTCGTATCCTTACTTTGTATTTGTATTAACTTTAGAATTTTTGAAACTCAACACCTCGAAACAGGTTAATCCTATCGGTCGTTTAAATGTTATAAACAAGTTCACAAATAATTTATTTATGATAAGAAACTATTCTACGTTAGTTTAGTTACAGCTTAGTTCATTTTAATAAAACTTGCTGTTCAAAGCCGTGTTAATTCTCTATTAACTGGATCCTAATAGCCTCAAGCGTTTGACCTGGTGTAACTTGTTCTTAGTTTAACGCCAAAAATAAAATATTCAGGAGGTTTTTGTGAGAACTTTACTAATGTCCTTTCATCCCTACCATTTTAAACAACGTATATATACCCAAAATAATTTCGTCCCAAATACTCGTAGGTATAATTACTCACTTCAAAATGTGTGTCTGTATTGGAAAATAAATAAATTCTAACTTGGAGATAAACATAGCACTTCTTATTTGGTTTTAGTATATTTAAAACCAACTATTTAAATGTGAATCTGTTATCTCCATATTAGTTAATATTTTAAAAATTTGCAATTTCAACGACTCTCCAATTGAGAAGTTTGAATGATGTAACAAATTAATAATGAATGGTTTTAAAACTGTAATTGATTGGTTTGCGCTTTTATATGGAGTGTATCAATTATAGTACAAAATTATTGTACTCACGTTTTCGGGCATGTGCATAGATAATATTAGTATTCACTACAATAATATTATTTAAAAATATTAATAGCACTCAACTTAAATTCTATTCTGTATTAATCCGCAATGCCAATGGACATTCTAAACATCGTAAACTTTGGTTGAGAGCATAATGTATTTGTTGTGTTTGTTTATTGACAGTGACTTATGAGCCCTTATATTTTATACAAAGAATATTAGTTTACCGAACAATCTGACAACGTCGTCGTAACTCGGGAGTGCCACAGGGCTCGATTTTTGGCACCAAGCCAAAGGCTGCATGAGTCGACGGAACGATGCCTATCTATTGACATGATAATGGATAATTTTTTTGCTTCATCCAGAAATAGGGGTAGATAAATAGGTCAGGTCAATCGTGGTGAGCTGGAGTTCCCGAAGTCGTTTATCTTGCGTCCACCAAATGTCAAAAGAAAATAAGGATATTGATTCATCATGATTATCCGGTTCGGATCTAGTCGTTTTCGGTACTTTGCTATTTTAATAATATTTTTTTCTGCATCACGAACTTATAAAACTTATTGGTTTTTATAAATTTGCTATTGTTTGTAATAAAAAAGAGGCTCCAACCAGCTGTACTTAATAAGTATTTTATTTTAGAACTAAATTTAGTACAATACGTCCTGACTTGAACAATACACACTTGTGTTTGTGGCATGTTTGACTCAACTTCTATTCGTTTAGTTGTTTGCTTATTCAAATACATGCTCTTTCAACTTTGCTTTCCAGTGAATTTCGTACATGACAATCAAATTACATGTCCGCTGGAAAATATTATTTTGATAGAGTCATAATATAATATTTGATGTTAGGAAAATAACATAGTACGATATTTTATTATTGGCGAGTTAGGTACTTAGATACCTAACTGTCAAAGAACAAAGCTTAGGCTTTGAATAATTATCTATACAAAAATCGATTTACCACATATTTCTAAGAAAATCTTTATCACATTTCGTACTGTACAATATAAGATGACAGCCAGTTAGTTCACTTGTTAATCAGAAAGTTTGTTTCAGGGAGATGAGAGTTACTGCAACAACTGTACTGGCAGATGGAAGTGATTATCCAGATCATATTCTGACAGCGACATTTTCTTTCTTAAATTTGATTCAGAATGAAAAAGGTGGCAATAAATGGCAGGAAGTGGGGCATGTGTTTGGCCGAAACGTAAAACTCCATACTATTGTATGGCCAGGTGGCCGACTGGTCGCACATGGCCAGTCATCAGGTGCTAGAACTATATTTAGGGTGGTCACTGCCTTAGCTCCACCTTTCGTGATGGAAGGAGAACTTGATGAAGATAGACAGTGCCTTCGAGGACTTGCGTGTCATCGACCACAAACGTCTGACAAAGATAACCTAACTCTAGTATTTAACGAGCTCGAAAGAGAAAACGAACAAGACACAGACGATTTCTTTTTTCCAACATCTAAACCAAATGTATTCACCAAAATGGCTACTCATTGCTGCTACGGTCTCGCAATGGATTTACTCGAAAATATTGCCCAGGAATTGGAATTTGATTTTCATTTGTACATCGTGGAAGATGGTTTATATGGGTCCAGAAAGCTATTGAAGCCTTTTCCAGTACTCGGTGACACGAAAAATATTGACGCGGAGAGGTGGTCAATTCATGAAGATTACCGTTCCCAGTACCGAAGCAGTTACGACGAATGGAACGTAAATAGAAATAAAGAAAAGGGTTCCTTTTTAAATGAAAATTCAGATGAAAATCCGGACAAATGGGATGGTATTATTGGAGATTTGGTTTCCGGGGCTGCCCATATGTCATTTGCAGCTCTTAGTGTATCTTCGGCTCGTGCGGAAGTAATCGACTTCAGTCAACCGTATTTTTTCAGTGGTGTGTCAATATTAGCTGCGCCGAATCAGAGGCCAGATATACCCTTGCTTGCCTTTCTGTTACCGTTCTCACCAGAGCTTTGGATAGCAATATTTACTTCTCTAAACATAACAGCTATAGCTGTTGCTATATATGAATGGTTGTCACCATTTGGACTAAATCCTTGGGGAAGGCAAAGGTCGAAAAATTTCAGTATCTCCAGCGCTCTTTGGGTCATGTGGGGACTGTTGTGTGGACACTTAGTAGCATTTAAAGCACCCAAAAGTTGGCCTAACAAGTTTCTAATTAATGTGTGGGGTGGATTCTCTGTGATATTTGTCGCCAGCTACACTGCCAATATAGCTGCTCTAATTGCTGGACTTTTTTTTCACAACGCTGTCGATGATTTTCAAGGGAGGAGTAATGTAAGTAGTAAAGTTAGGTATTAATATTATTATATGGTTATAAAAACGGGCTGTTTTCTATCTAAATACTATTCAACTTAGCAATAAAAATATCTCCACTGTGTTTAATTTGTTTCATCTATATGTAAGTGACTATTCTGCTGTAAAGCCAAGGGATTTTTTTAACAACTAAAGAAGTCTAAATACACATTGTTGACCATTTTATTAGTGTTACAGAATTTCTAAAATGATCTCAGCATATCTTGCCTAAATTCTAAAAATATTAGAACGTGTTGTACTTGCAAAGTAGTCTATATTATAATGAAGTTTTATTATTCTAGTGGCTATCGTTGCGGGTCGGCACGCCGAGATCCTCGGTGTCAGAATATTACGTCCAACGGAATAATCCACATCTGGCCCAACAAATGCGTCGTTATGCGCTTCAAGACATCGAGGAAGGGATTCAGCGACTAAGGTCCGTGATCTGCTTAGCATATATCCATAGTTTACATTCATAAATATCAAAAATTAGAAAGCAAATTGCTTCTCAAGAGAAATTTGTGTGTAAATTGTTACGGAGACGTGAATCTTTTGAGATATTGCAGCTTATTGTAAGTGGAAATTATAATGTAAATGCTTATGAACCTAACTTGCTGTTGACAGTAAAAATATTAGAATAATGCAATGAGGATATTATAATATTATTAATACACGATATTTTTAATAACAATATTAGAAATTACTACAATGAAATTTGTATAAAAAAATTATGACGAAATCCGTAACAGACACGTCTTCTAATAAAAGTTTTGATATAAAACTGCCTTTAATTAGGAAAATTCATTAATATACGTTTACAAGCAAACAACTGAACAAAACAATGTTAAAAGTTGGAGACACAACCTTCACTATTAAAATTAAGTTGAAAATTCGACGCAACTTTTGTGATTGGCCTCAGTAAGCGGGGCTCGGGCTTAAACGGTTTACGGTAATTGTAGTTAGTACGGAGCACCTCGTTGGTAAAACACCTCGTTTAATGCACCATTAGCATGGAAAATTTTATTTCTCGCATGCATTTTAAAGCTGAAGGATTCGTTAACGTCTTTTTGCAAAACCGAAGTTATTCAGATTTTAGTTTCTGTTTCCTGTCTCAAGACTTTTTTTCATTGTTTTTTTCTTGTTTTAAAAATATTCATATTTTCTGTTACTTTACGTTTAAAATGTTATTTAAGACATACAGTACCTTTATTTCCTACTAAATTGCCGTATAGGGAGAAGGGTCGACGTGTGCTCCTAATGACATTTTCGTTCCGGCCTCGGAAGCATCTCGGTCGGAATAGACGGTTAGTTACAATGCCTCGAGTGCCGGGAATTCTAGTAATGTTTTGGTTAAATTATGAAAAGTGTATTTCATACTAAAAAAGTAACATATCAATAAATACCAAGCTATTAAGATTGTGCTGAATCTAAAATCTGTTATGGAAACTAATGAATATGTCTAACGCGGTATGATAAGGAAATGAGGTCCCAATTAACAATAATTGTTATTTCAGGAACGGAACGTTGGACCTTTTGATTGCGGATACACCTGTGTTGGACTATTATCGGGCCACCGATCACGGTTGTAAGCTTCAAAGGGTAGGGGACCACTCTCTCACGAAAGACACTTACGCTATTGGGATGGCCAAAGGGTTCCCCTTAAAGGTAATAAATATTTCCGTTAAAACCTATTTGATATGCCAAAGAGATTGTTGTTTCTTTTATGATTTAGCTTTAAAGAGTACCTCCGGGCATTATACTTACATCAAACTCAACGATAACTTTACTGACTTCGAGAGTTCTTTTACACCTTTATAGTAAGGATTTTTAAAAGAAATATTTAGATATCTTAAGCTTCATAATCATCATCTATCAGTCAACACTTTTTTTTAACTAGACCAGAAATAACATGTAATAATAAATGCGAATGACGAAATGGGGTATAAATTATTATTGAGGGCTAAACTGACGAGTGGCAATTTTACGGGTCATTACATATTTTCAATTATCTGCGTGTGGTTAAGTGCTTAAATTGAAAATACAAAAGGTGCGCTTTAGTATAAAACAATTCTCAAAATTTTCGTATTTTATTGGCCTGTATTGCCTGTAATGATAATATTATAATAGTAGTAATTATATATGCAATTCGCAAAGCACCTCTGGTAAACATAACTTTGACGTGGTAGTCAACACTTAAATTTAAAAATAGTCGCATTAAAATCAATTAGATTTAAACGTAATAATAATACCTAATACTTACTATTTTCTAATACATAACTCGCTCACAAAGAATATTATCGAGAGAGAAGTCCTGAAACAAGCGATATTATGTTAAATGTCAAACTTTCGCCATTACACTTTAAAACTGTATTTCAAGTAGTCATTTAGAAACTTATACAGGTGAAGATGGAGATGAAAAATTCAGAGCAATATAGGACTTAAATGTAGGGTCAGCTATTACTTTTATTGCCTATGAGCTGCTCTACTTTACTGTAAGATTTTCAGAAGGGCCAGTGAAACTACTCGAAGGAATATTATCGTTATGAATCTAGAACCCTTCGTTTATAACGCTTTTGGGTTGGCACGACCTCGTTTTTAAGGATGTGCATAAATATTGCTTTCTATAAACATTTTCAACGCAGTATTTCATAACAATAGTTACGTTACGTGGGAATGAAATTTTTGGCACACTTTAATTACTTCTATCTTTTACTTTTCAAAATGATTTGTAATCGATCCTACTTGGTTGGTTCCTCTGAAAATAAGTATAAGACAGTACTATTCAATTAATAATCTTTTAGTATATCTTTATAATCCTATCCAACCTTAGGCTATCCGAGGCTTTTAATCTAAATCTTCAGCATCTGTTTTTCAGAGTTCATCGAGTTATCGTTTAGCGTTTTTTATGGAACACTAAGTGACAGCTAAGCGATTTTAGATCATAATATGTACGTTAGATTAATGATGAACACAATCTCGCTAATGGCGTGATCGATGCATGTCATATACGTTAACGTATCTCCCGTAGCTTACGTCAGGGATCAAAATGGAACTTCTCAGAAAATGTTTGAGGATTTTACGTTAAATTCAGCTAGCTGACTTCGAATTTCTTAATATTTTTCCTGAAATTATATCAATCTTTTTAATGTCTTTTAAACCTATTATATAGTTCTATTGTATGAGGTTAAATAATTTTTTTTTTAATTGGTAGCGTTGTGAAATGAAATGTAGACATAATATTAACCCGTCGATCGTGGGAAAATTAGACACAAAAGAAAATCTATTGTTTCTCGATCACCGGTGATCGTATGGGGCTTGATGAATTAAAAGTACTTACTTCAACAACGTGTTAAAGTTTTCACTATTTACTTTATTAGTTTAACTAACATTATATTTTATTGGTTTATAAGCCTAAATCTGATCATGTTGTGTCGTTTGCACAATAAACCGCAAACTATTTCATTTGGAATATCAATTTTGGCCAACCCCATTTTGGCATCACCGAGCCTCGCTTTAATAGGATTATTCTGTTCTGACAAAAAGTTTTTAAAAAAAAAAGGTAGATAAAATAAATTCCACTCAAACATTTCGAGATTCAGCATAATTCTAGTGCTACTAATTAATAACTGCAAGTTATCATCACCCAGCTTCTCTAACATAACAAATTAAAGCTTAATTTAAACACGAAACTGCTTGTAAGCAAAATTTATTGAATGCAGACGTTATTCCGGTTCAGTTTACGTTGGAGCGATTAACGTGCTCAGTCTTGTGCTGGTCTCTGAATCGTATGATAGGTTATTGATTATAGGAATGTTAGATGTTCCAGTTAAACACGAGTGTGAACTGAAATCTAGAATATCGGTCTGCTTATTTCACGATTATTGAGTAGAGGTAGCAGGGTAGTTTAATAGCTATTCTAAAACAGTATAAAATAGAGAAATAAGTTGATTCGCTTTTTGTGTTTGATTTGAATAAATTTTTTATTACTAACAGAAAAAGGAGCTTATCAATTCGACGCGTATGTATGTAATAATTCCAGAACTGCCCAATT
>DWQO01000236.1:0-10730 GCA_018236845.1 Plebejus melissa
TCAGCAGCTTTAAGTCCCAGGAAAGGACATAGGGTACTTTTTATCCCGAAAAAAATGTACGGTTCCCTCGCGATAAACGAGTTATGGTGAAACGGAGTTGCGGGCGTCATCTAGTAGGTACGTTATAAATTACATTCACTGACCATACAAAAATAATTATCAAAAACTAGCAGTATGTCCAGGCGTCGCTGGGCTACTAGTTACTACGAAACGCGCAATATAGCGCGTGGCCCGAGACGCACTTGGCCGGTTTTCTATATGTAACAAACAAGTATAACTAGGTAATTTTAATTAAATTTATAACACATTAAAAAAATCGCTGACCCCATTAAAGCGAAAGAAATGTTTGAAATAACCGTACTTAATGTTTCGGTACTCGCAATAACTCGTGATTTCAACGCGATATTTGGCTTTTGTATTCATATCACTTTAATGTGTTTACGAGCGGCGTAAAGTACAACAATTACCGGCGTTGTTTAGTGTTTGCGAAAAGTATCGAATCGTTTCGACCTCACTCGAATGTGCGCAATGAAATGTATATCGAATGTTAATGCTACAGGCGACCAAAATGATACAATTGGTACAGGTAAAACAAGGCGAATTAAAATTTGTCGAGTACTTACGCGAAATAAAGCAGTAGTGTCTAAGGCTAAGCACTAATGGATAAAAGTTATATCGGACCCTACTTGTGTGATATTGTGTCTAATATAGATATAGAGCCCATTCTAAGAGGGTAGAAATAAATTAAACCATTTCATATACTACGATTTACGATAAGTAAAGAAAATCTTTTCACGTCACCGAAGCTCGATAAACACATAAATCAGTTTGAGCTGAAATATTCTCACGTCCCGCCCGTTATACGTGTCGTCGACGTCTTGTAAGACATCAAAATAAGATCACTCGTGTTTATGAATCCGTAAAATATGAAGTGCATACGAACTTATAATGCAATAAATCGTCTGGAAAATATAACCATCAACGCGCCGTCATACGCGCATCTCTCGCGCCGGTCGCGCCGCGCCGAGCTCTTATAAATTAAACCAACATAAATAACTCCCGCCATAACTAAGTATAATTTTAATAGAGAGCTATTAAATGAAGAGTTAAGACGTGTTTATTATCCGAGCACACCTAATATACACAATTCATAATTTCCTCCGCCAAGCCGATAAATCTGTTTTCACGTAACACGGAATATACTCGTAATATGAAGTGGAAATCGTAGTTTTATAATTAGGTGACATAATAATATTATTGACGAAATAAAGTTGCAACAATTTAAACGCAGGATGCATTTAAAAGCTCATTTGATATTTGTATAGATATCACAGGTAGAGTTTGACAGTTGACTATTTTAACCAAGTTGTTATAGGACTTTTTTAGTACCAAAGTAACGTAATAATTATTTTTGTTAATAGTAACACTTACACACCAAATAACTATGAAAGGTATATTTGTTTTTGTCTGGCATACCTACTTGATATAAAAAAAATCACATGACAGGCGCAGATAGAGTGGACCTTGAATAGTTAGTTACATGCTGTATAAAAATCCTTACTAGTAAGTGCTACATTTTTAGGTAACATAATATTTTTATTCGAAAAGAGTGTAACAGCGATGATGATAGTGTACGGAATACTAAAACGTGACCACCATCCGTCACACTCTACATCCACTGAATATGTATCAAAAACCAGGTTGAGGAGGTTAGCGAATTCCAGCCTTATTATCATAACGATGTTTTCCTTCAGAGATATACAGAAAATCCTTCATATTATTCCTAGAAACTGGCAACCTAACCAAAGTGCATGCTTATTAATAATTGTTTATCGTTTCTCGTTCAGATGAAAATGTATAAATTCTCAACTTATATTTATGAATACATTACAGAAAAATCTAAGTGTACTTACATATCTTCTAAGAAATTATTTATATCAGTGGAGTCAAAAATTCTAAGATATTTTAATATTCGCCCTTAAAGGTTCTAACTCGAGTGAGCGGGAGCCACACGTGAGCATATTCAAACTATGCTATGTCCCCAATTCGGGGACAATAGTCACTAACCCAATAATTAAGACCCTCCATGTAAGGTGGGTGAGTTTTTACAAAATCCGAGGAACTTTATTTGGGCAGCCAATATGAGGGCCAATCACGTAAGAAATAACATAAAAGTTAAGTGCATGAAATTCAAGATATGTCAGTTTTGGTGCAGCATGAAGATGTAGGTGGTATTGTTGTAAGAAACTCATTTATAAAGCGGTAGGTTTTATGTACTTTTTAGTTCCGTAAGAGCGCTTGCCAACTCTTTTGCTTGCAAGTTCTTAAATGTCTTATAACTTATTATTATGCCAAACCTAGAGATGTATTTATTATCAGCTAATCTAATCTAATACGTTGTGACTTGTGATAGGCAAGGACATCAGTCCTATCACAACGTATTACATATTAATTACATAACATGAAGTTATTTCTATAGCATCTGGTATTCACAGTGTTCATCGTCGTTTGGTAAGAAATAGAGTAGGAGTATGAGAACGTATGACTGTAACATCGGATTAATTTTATATTCCGCCCTACGCTTCGAAGTTAATAAAAATGTAATAATAGAGTGAGCATTCGTAAAATGTCAACACGGAGCAGTAAAATTTTATAAAGTCATAGCCATCGGAAACAGAAAATACGCTAGTTTACGATCCCTCGGTTCCGCTGCTCGTGTGCATGGCGCGAACTACGAGGTATAGTTTTATCAATAACGTATTATTTCAGAGTGATAGTTTCTTTAACGGTGTTGTGAACGTTTTCTGGAATGGAACGCGTCTGGACACGCGACCTGATCACAAAGTAAGACGTAGGGAGAGCAGACCACTGGCGGCCGTGGCGCAGCGCAGGAGAGGAATTTATACCCCCCCTCCCCCTCTTTCTATCGTGCAGTTAAAATGTATGCCTCTGCTGTTTCGTTTACACTTCCACCGGACTGGAACCCGTTGTTTTACCAGCCAACAGCACCAAAAATAGACCGCTCGAATTCATCATAAAAGAATTTGGAGACTATTAAAAAGTCACATAATATGGAACCCGATACGGCCGGTGACTGGTTTTTAAAGATTACCTCTCATCATAAAGCGCGGTAGCAGCTGGCGGCGCTTCATGTGGTTGCCGGCTTCTCTTTAATAATCTTGTTTATTTTACTAAAGTGGAACACCCATCATACAAAGGCGACTATTAAGATGTGTCATCCACTCGCATGTTGTATTGTTATTCTTAATCCCTCCGCCGTTTATAAATACGTCGTCTCACTTTTGAACTAAAACGGGATATTAAATTGAAACGTCCTACAGAGTTACACGTTCTTAATGTATGAAAATTGTTTTGTTAATTGTCTCGATAATTTTGAGTCACAACTCGCATACTTAATATGCATTTGATTTTATCTTCAGATTCTTGATTTGTGACGGGATTATAATAGTTTATGTGTGTTAAAACGTTAAGATGGTTGTTTACAAATTAAAACTTGACCTAATAGGTTAAGTTTCGTATCTGTTTTTATGACCTAGCTAAGTGATAATTATTTTGAAACATTTTGTTTATGGCTCTGATGTTCTTGACGTTTTAATACAAAATTAGTTTTAACTTTTAGTTTTATTGTTCTGTCACCTGTATCTCGCTGGTGCTCGGACGCTTCCGGTTTCATCACGATGCCAGGTTTGCGTGGAGTAGATCCTTCATACATATTCAATTAAACTCTAGCCTAGCCTCAACTTATCTCCAATCTCAGTCTTTAAAACATATTAATTAATTTAATTACACGAATTTATATCATAGATACGGCATCGAGTTATGCAATAGACAGCACGCAAACGCGAAATCAGCAAACTAATTTATACATGAAGCAATAAACGGCGGAACATGATAGAGACTGTATGCAGGGAGACGTCGAGCAACAAGCCTCCAGTCAGCTAATAACAACAGTGCCATCTCCGCTGATATCTCAATAACGTAGGTGCGACTTAATTAACACGAAGCTGAAATAGAATTCCTGTAAGAGCGGGAGCACAGGAGGTGATATCCGAACAGAGTGTACACACGAGTCGTAACATAAAAGTTAAAACATACCTCAGATGTGTGAGGGAATATCTGTATCATGATTTTCATGAGCTTGCTAGGAGCATACTGCATACATAAAAGGATGGGAACTAATTTTCTGATTTTTCTTTTAATTAAAGTATATAAATATATCTTAGTTCGATTTCTGAAATAGAAATACCTACTACAAATTATTTTGCGAAGATCGATATTTTCAAGAACTTTCTTAAACGCCGATAATGCTGCTGAAACGATGTAAAAGGTGTTAAAACTTAAAGTTTATATACGTAATAAACTTTATCACACAGGCAATGACACCGCTACTCCCACAGTGCTTTATAACGCCGATAGTGTGCATGTGCGGCTCTGGTGTGTGGCTGGTGTGTGGCCGGTGCGAGCGGGGTGCGCGCGCGCCCTGGGGCACGCCACCACTCGCACCGTACCGTGTTTGTTTACAACCGACGAGACTTCATTACGCCGCCGGCTAATGTATTCGACTTCAGCCTTCACGTTAACAGCGACACTTCTGGGAATCAATATGCTTCGTGTTTTGATTGGCTCCCCCGAACGCGATCCGCACCCAATGCTCGTAACAATAAAACACAATTTTCAGGAACCGCGGCGACGGATTTGAATGTTAATACTCTTTCCAATAATAACGCGGTATTGAACTTGTCCAATTTTAGGTTTAACGCGTCCATTTGTTATATTAACGTTTTATAGTTCTCAGTTTCCCGTCCGGCCAGACTTTATCCTATTCTAATGTTACAGAGGTAGCAACAAAGGATTTGTGAAGAGAATGCAGCTACTTCTAGCTGCATTTACCCGGAACTTAGTGTCATTAATTGATATTCTTATTTTTTAATGTTTATTACATTTCAACTTTTCCGCCCAAGCCTTGGGCGGGTGTGCCATTTTATAATCACGTTTTCCCTAAAAGTTATTCTCAATGTTATGCGGCTATAATAACAAAACATAAATTCACGTGACATAAAATCCGCGCCGTAATCACTATCAATCAACAGTTCGTATCGAAAACTCATAATACTGTCTGATCTCCGCCGCCGCGCCCCAAAAAATAATAATGTTTCATCTTATAAAAATATTTCCCTTACGACTGTCGCTCGGTATATCACGATATTTGTCACAGAGGATCACCCTTTATGTTCGTTTCCAGTCAAACCCCTTAGATAAGCGAGCCTTTTATATGCCAAATATAATATATTATGGTTTACATTTCTGACGAAAGTTTGTCGTAGACATGTCTTGGTTTATTTCAGCTCGCTAGCGCAGATAGTTAACCCAAGCTTAATTTTAACTTACTTCTTTGAAAATGGGCCTTACCTACCGTTTTTGTTAGTCCAAACCAAGAAGCTAATATAAAACCTCATCGAATGTTATAGAAAATATTTGACTAGTTGTTTATAATAACTTGATTTAATACAATTCTACTAAAGATAATAATTAACAAAAACTTAGAACAGTATTAGAAAGTAAGTATAATAGTATTTAACTGTGAATAAAAGGACGTAGCGGGAAAGGTACAAAAGGTTACACGTTGGAAACGTTGAGTTAAAACAAAACAATTCAATTCAATGGTCAAACAAGAACAACGGTGGTAATCCGTGTAGATTATCTACTACCTACATCCTACAAGCTATGTCAACTTGTAAGTAAACAACACAGTATTTTTATACAGGAGAGTGGAGAATAAAACCTATGTAGTAACTAGTAATTATAACTTTGACCAGATATAAGTTTTAGGTTTCATTAACGATTTTAGGCATGATTAACATAATTAAACTTTATCTTAAAATGTTATGATATATTTTGCCTGGAATTTATAGAAGCATATCCTCAAGTTGCCAACCGAAAGCGCATCCAAGCCATTACTTCCGACATATGAGCAAAGCAAAAATATCCGCGCATTATGGGTTATCAGAAGTCGCGTCTCGGCGGCGGCCGCTATATTTTCTAATGGATTGCGAGCTTTGATGTCCTCCATTTTACTGTCGAACATTTTAATATCGTAGAGTATAAAACTACATCTCCAAATCTAATAGAATTTTGATACGAGCTTAAGTGCGGCAAATTTTCGCTCTGTTTACACGTCTATAGCTCCCCTTTCGTATGAGAGGCGAGAACAAACAGAATGTGCCAAATAGCAAACAATATTATACGGAATGCACAATAATATCAGTTCCGGCGCGGGGTCGTGTTTGCTCCCGCGAATAAATATGAAATTCGAAGACTTCTTTCGCGCGAGTAAATATTATGGGAGATTTGCTTTGGTAAAATGATAACCGCCAAGATTGAAAACTTCACCCGCCGGGATTGTAGTGCCGCCGAGGGGCTGAATAAAATATTATTTTGAAATACGAAGTGGTGTTTACGTGATACAACTATTAATACGCCTAATATTATGTTGAATAATGGCTCCTGCCAATCTGAAATGAACTTAAATATAGAAAACGGGCAGAATTATTTTATAGTTTATTTTGATCGTATCCAGTAAAACAACTGAAAAAGCTCCTTAGAGCTTTTCGAGTTTCATAAAAAGATTTTTAAAATCAAATAATTTTATTGCATTTTAAAGTACGCATGCAATTTATCGATTTAGGGCTATACCTCACTGGGATGCAAGCAAGCAGCCAGCGTAGCCAGAGGGCTACACTGGCTACTTGGCATCGTCACCAGTCGGTCGCCAGGTGAGTTACCCGTCATACACCTTAATAGAACTAGTGGGCGACGTCGCTGGCCACATCGCCATAGCGTCCCAATGAGGTATGGCCCTTAAACTTTAATAATACAGATATATCAATAATACACCCTGTATTACAATATAAACATTTTATTTGAAAAAGGGTGTATTACCTTACCCAATACAAGATAAAGGTAGGCAGATCCCGTACCAGTGAAAATAGCCGATAATAGAGAACCGTTTATGTGTCCGACACTCGCTGAGCCACGGTCACACATCAACACTTGGCGAACCCTGAGCACTATGACGTGGACGACAGAGAGCTGCAATATTTTCACATTATCTTCAGATTATTATTACTATTTGAGTAGTGGATATTGTACACACATAATACATTTCAGACCTTTGGGGACGTCCACAAATTACGTGAGGTGTTTAAGGGGGGAAGAGGGTAGAGTCATATCTCATTGAGAAAATTAAAAAAAACACCTCACGTAACTTGTGGATGCCCCCTTATTCAGCTTTCCTAATTTAATGTATGCCAATAACGGTAACTTTTTAAATAAAGTTACCTATTGTAGTATGTATTGGAATTAATTAATATTAAGTTGTACAGTTGTTTGGAAAGTATCTAGGTTTATGTTCTTCCTTCCAGTTGGTGCCTTTTAGTGAATACAAGCCAAGCGATGGTAGAAATCTGCAAAGGGTGAAACGGTTGTAGCAGCTCTCCAAAATCCTGGGAGATACAAAATTCTTTCTGCGACGTCATCGCTGCATATAAAAAGTTATGACCTCCGGCAATATTCGGGGTCGGCCGTCTCGGAAACGATATGCAGTAAACGGGCAGGCGGTCTCGCGGGGCCACTGCCCAGCCCCCTGACCCCTGACCCGCGCGATTTTATGCCAATTTTCATAAAAATAAATCTGACTCGTTGATTGAACCAGTCGCTGCGGCGATCGCCTACCTATTTTATTGTTATTATTCGTGCAAGGGTACGACTTATTGTTACGCCATTTGTTCCCAAAAAATAAGATTGCATTTACGAGTATCGCGTCATAAATTCTCTATGACAATTACGAGCTCGCATTATGGCCGTGGAAAATGCCGGTACCGATGTTGTGTAATATATTAATCAATACGTTTTCACGTATAAAATGATACACTATCGGTCGGATAAGTTTGAAATGTGATGATGTGGCCTGCTCGGACTGGCTGTCAAATTAGCAATTTATCCTGCGGATAAAATTTTCTTAATTGAAGCTTATCTGAAGTAAAATGCAGCGACTTCTGAAGGGTGATTGTGGCATTAATAAAACGAGTTATGAGGGTATTTGGACAAAAGTGCGTACTGTCATGGCCGCCGGTGATTTATAGTCGGTCGGTTTTGAATATTAAATAATGTTTAATGGGAGCGCATGATCGGCCCATTAGCTGCTTTCTCGTTTAATAAAGACCCATTTATAAGGCAGCGTCGCCTGTCCTTATCTGGACGTATGTAGTGCATCTCAGAGGTGCCGCCCTATCACAATTAATTCATATTTTTTGTTTTACTGCATCGCAATGCAACTAAGTATGACCATTAAAATTGCCGCTGGTAGAGCAACTAAACATGCTATAAAAGTATTATATAAAAATTACATTTTTAGATTGAGTCATGAAAACTTTAAATAAACATTCTTTTTTGTGACTAACGGAGTTAAAAAGATTTCAAAATTTTACTGAACATGGCTTTACTATTTGTGTTACTTAGTGGTTAGTCTTTAATCTTACTTACACTGAACTTAAATTTATTTTAAGTCTTAAAAATATTTAGTCAGAGCTAAATACACGGTAATATTAACCAGTCAGTAGTCACAGATCCCCTAGACTCTAGCTAGAGCAAGTCCCCGAGTGTCGATACTCTACACAGCGAAGCGCAGTCCCGGTATTCACAATTAAGAAATAATTGTGCTCGTATAAAATCATAAGCATTTCTTGCGGTCGCGTAAGATAAGTAGCGTATCTTCAGTTACTTCCTAATGACACTTCGATCGCCGCCGCCGCTCATTATCGCAAAACACTCGATCGGTTGGCCGCAGGTATTCCTCTTAATATCCGCGCGGCGCTGCCAGCGCCGGGAGAATATTGTCACGTATGCTCCCGCCAATTATATCGGCAATTAAATGCCAACTAATATATTATAATCGGTGCGTTAGCTCCAGCGCTTTTTACAAGAGGACGGAAGCCGCCGCGGCGCGTTTTGATCGCCGCGTAACAGTAACACCCCATTACAGACGTGATTGAAGCTTATAGAATATTGTACAGCGTATATTGTATAAGGGCATAATTGATCATAAAGAAGAATTTCAACGTTTATTTTGTTAGATCCCGCTCTAGATAGACTTGTAGCAGCATAACAAAGGAATTTGAAAAACAAGTGTAGTTTCTTTCTGTAAATTACTTGCCACACGACAGAACTCTACTCCTTGTTAGAATACACATTGTTTCTCTATTAAGAACAAGGATGTCGTGAGTGGTACATTCGACTCAAGGGTAGAACGTTTATCCAGATTCAACTGCGTGGGTTCTCTATCGTATCGAGCTAAACTGTCGAGATTAGGCGGCACTTGTTTGTTCTTTGAAATTGAAATGTGACAATTTAATCAGATGGGCTCTATTGGTAATGTTGGTTAATTTATATAAGCTTCCGTCTTTGATGATCACTTGCTGTTTTATTAATCATACAATATCAAATTTGGAGGTTATAAAAGCAAAAGGTTTGTCGAAGATTTATCGAATCGGAATAAAAATTATATTTTCTGATACCAAAATATGCAAATAAGCGTGTTGTGATGTCTAAAATATGCAATTAAGACAGTAAACGCGCCACAAAGGTTTTTATGAGCGATTACGCAATTATCAGCAGAATAGATAGACAGGAACATTAGGCAGTCAGACCATTGTGACTGCTTAATAAAAGGGTAGAGTAGGTTTGATTTCGTTGCGAATCATGAGAAAATTATGCCGGAGCACACGTCGAGCGAGGCAGGCTTTAAGAACATCCGACGGATAAGAATAATTACTCACAATTGAACCCTTATAATCTGAGTTTATTTAATAGTCGACAGATGTTAATCGCCGCTCTGACTATAATTATACTTCGATATCTGACGAGAAAAACGCTGAAGCGCGCATTAAATTGGTACAGCTCGAGATAACGTTTATTGCTACAACGATCTGGGTATCTGCGATCTGACCAGTTTTTTTTTCAGGAAATATCAATGTGTAATATCGACAACTAAAGACTAATTTGAATATCTTTTAGTCGCTCACTCGTAATTGGACAGCAGCATAACATAATGATATGGATACTTGTGATAAAAATACATTAAGTATATTAACTTGATTAGGACATGCGAAAATGTTTCACTTCTTTTAATAAACAGTCGGGCAAAGATTAAACAATTTCATAGGTCGTATTGTTTTCTTTACTTGTAGAGCTTAGACGGTAGCGGGTAGACCATCTGCTACCATCTAAGCCGTCCTCAGTCCTCGTTATACTATTTTAAAGGTGTTTCGAGAACTCACTTGATTGAAAAGTGCCATCGCAAACAGGGCGACTTGAGGTTGCGTCTAGTCGTAGCGTCAGACGTGGCGTTGTCGTTTGCATAGTAGCGTCTTGTCGCGTGTGCGGAGATTCGAACAAAATATATGAAAATTGTCGGCCGTAGCCTCTCGTTGCGTCTAGTGGTCGAGCTGTTGCAGTCGTCTGTCGCCTAGTGTGCGCCTACACTAATGGATTACAAAATACAGTGTGAAATTTTAATGGTTGTTTTCAAGCAGTAAAATGATTCTATCTTAGTAGTACAATAAATTTGTAAAGTTTTTTTGATTCGAATCAAAAAAATTTCGGGCGGGTCCATAGTAACTCGCGCCTATCGGCATAAAGTTTCCATAGTACGT
>DWQO01000237.1:0-10729 GCA_018236845.1 Plebejus melissa
GTTGATTTCTAGGCAGATGGCGGACCTAAGTAATTTGGTCGCGTCATATCAAACTTCTGAACCTCTTGTGTAGACGTTAAGAGCTTCCGTAATAATTTTCTTTACCAAGTCTCGTTACAATAAGCATTTACTCAATAAAAAATTTCATTTGTCAAAAAAGAGTAGATGCTGAACAAAATTTTGAAATCACATAAAAAGTATGAAAACCTTATTAAATGGAGATAAAAATGTGTCAAGGTGATAATATTCATAGTGTGTAAAGTGTTCTCTGCGAAAAGATAAAGAGACAAAACCAACTTTTTGAGCGTGATTACGTTTAGAACATTTTGATTAGGGTCTGCTCTTTCTTGAGAGACTGTATGCAGTAGTAAGAATGTTCCAATAATGTTATATATCCAAACGCATTGAAGTTCCAGTGTGTTTCTACACGAATTTCTCGAAAACTTTAAAGGACTTTCATGGGTTAAACTTTTTTCCTTGACCTCAAGGTCCAGTTCTGCAATCAGTATATCCAGGATTCAACTTCTTGAAATTTTGTAAGATTTTCATGGTTTATTACCCTTATTTCCTTGACCTCAAGGTCCAGTCAAATCGATAACTATATTTTTTAGGCCATTAAAATATCATAATGATGTACAATCGGTGTATTGACACGGGGATCGCGACTAAGCCCAATATACGCGATCGTCGTTATCTACGTATTAATGTAACTATCACCGCTGCGCCCCCTCCGCCACCAAAATTATACTACACTTTTATTACTCTAGTATATCGTTATTATAGCCCTTATAATGATAGACCGTTTTATGACTACGAAATGTGTATAAAGTTAGAATGGTTTTCGGTGACAAAAATGATTACCTACCTATTGGTATATACTTACAAAGATTTGTACATAAGTATCTAGTTAGTTATTCTAAGGAAACTATATCACGGTTTAAATCATAAACAATCACTTAAAGTGCCATAAATGTAAGCCAGACTATTTAGGAAAACATTGCATTGAAAATTTGGTTTGATATAGAAATCGTAGCTATTTCGAATTTCAGAGTACTACCTACTAAAGTACAGCTACGATAAAGGCAAACAAGTTTTAAAGATATTCACTAAGTTATAGCTGTATTCTCTATATTTATTACAGTTATATCACTATACAATCGAAATAGAATATCAGTTGGAAATATCTCGCGTTGACTGTTATTGTGTATAACGTTAGAGCTATGTCGTAAAATCCTGCGCATGCGCCTAATCCCAGTATTAGTGGCGGCTACCGGCGCTCATCACTCATTATTTTTTAGGGTTCCGTACCATTCGGGTACGGAACCCTAAACCTATTACTAAGACTTGGCTGACTGTCCGTCCGTCCGTCTGTCACCAGGCTGTATTTGAAAAACCGCGCAAGATAGACATTTGAAATTTTTACAAAATATTTATTATATTATATACCTGTTGCCGGAACACAACAGGAAATAAAAAAAAATAATAATAAATATTTGATGAGGCCACCACATAACAAATACGATTTTTTGCTCCATATCAATAAATGGTACGGAACCCCTCTTGCGCGAGTCTTACTTGAATTTTCCCGTATTTTATTTGTAAACACTCAATATTGCTCGGCAACATAACTTTTTCGTATTTTATTACGCGTTTCGGCGGTAATATTACGAATTTATTCATTTTTTATGATGCTAATGTGGTTACGGGGTCAATCGTTTGTGCTGTAAATCACAAGCTTAACACTGTAAATAAAATAATGATTTATTAAATTACCGAATGTATTTTGCATTCATGGTTTCGTGTTATTAATTACAAACGACACCCATAGAAATTAAAAGGTGCATAAAATTCAACCTCAAACACCCTCAAATTGAATTTTATTCGCCTACCTTGAGATAAGGTCTCTCCCAGGCTTTGCATGGATAAAATTTCTCCTTTGCTCTAAATACCAATAAAAACAAGAATAAATATTATATATATGTTTATTCACAAAATTAGGGATGTCAAATAATGCACCATCGAAGAAATTGATTCCTAGAAAGTTGACGGACCAACGTCATTAATTATTGGTCGGATCATGTCAATTCAATGTTAATTGATCTGTCTGCTGGGTTTGACGTAACGCGACCAAACTACGTAGGTCGCCCATCTGCCTAGGAATCAACTTCTCTGATAGTAGGTATTAAAAACCCTCTATTTCATATTATTTAAAATTAATGACATGCAGCACTACTATACCATCAATTTGTCACCAGATCGACCACTAACGGAAGCCACCATCAAGACGGAGTCCACGACGCCGGGCGTCGGCCCCGACGAGCCCTCCCTCGACGATAAGGGCGACAAGAAGAACAAGCGCCAGCGCCGCCAGAGGACACACTTCACCAGCCAACAGCTGCAGGAGCTGGAGGCCACCTTCGCCAGGAACCGCTACCCAGACATGTCCACGCGCGAGGAGATTGCCATGTGGACGAATCTCACGGAAGCGAGAGTTAGGGTAAGTTTACATACCTAATATTCTACACATTCAACTCTACATATTCCCATATAATATTTGACTTGAGTCCCGATTCCTACTCGAGGCTTAAGAATCGAATCCCAATTAGAACGGGTAAAGGAAAATGTAGAGTTTCAAATTGACTTGCCAAGCGTTCAGATCTATCTTTGTTGTCTATCATTCATTAATAGAAAAACAGTATAGTTCCAATTACGAGTACCATTGTCGTAATAAATAGCATTTATTTTTAAAGTTAAAAGTACAAAAAAAGAATTTGCATTATTTCCGTGAAAGCGTACAAAAATAGTGTAAAGAGAGAACGCGTGGAAACTTGTTAGTTTTTTGTGGATAGCGTAAAAAGGCAGTTATCACGATATTAACGAGCGAGATGTTTAGACTAATCGGTGCATCCGGAGCGCACTCGGTGTATTTTTGTACCGCGCCGTCGAACGGAACACCAAAGCCTTTAATCCGTAAGGATTTGAAGCGTCTATTTTGGTCTTTTCATAATCCAGGGCTTAAGTTTGATCGCATCCACACACTGTCAATAGTTTCGGAAGGCCCCGCTAGAGATTCTGCGGTCGAACTCGCCTCGTACTATTTACACAATGTTCCAAATTCGTGGAATACCTTCTGGTTTCTTTACTATGGGTGGCGTTGTCGTGTTAAGCCCCCGAACGTGTCTCTTCAGCGAATTTTTTATCTTGATCCTTGTTTATAATGAAATAAAATGTAACGATTATTATGTCATAAAAACACTCGTCCGGATTGACTGAATTTCACGGAAATCTTTTTTCAAAGACCTTCCAATCTTTTTCTGACGTCATGAAGCTTAAGTATTTAATTCTTCGATGTGACTTGCGGTGTATTCTGATTTCTGTGCTTGTGGTCCCACAAGAGTAAAAAGCGTCAATTATTTATTACATCTCAACTTTAATGTGATGAGTGACGACTGATGAGGCCTGCCGCCTGACAAGACGATCGTTGTGCTTACCTAGCGGCTTTTCTAGGCTTACAAAGTACCTAACTTAGTCATAAGAGAAAAATCTAATCATAATAACTTTTATATTTAAAGTAACCTATTTTAAAAGGTAATTATTTTAACTATGAACAAATTAAAATTATTTAAGGGCTCCCAGTTCCCACACATAACTGCTAATTCGCATCGCATATTATGACTTATGAGTTATGTCGCAGAATATATTTGCGATGCGATGCGAATACCTGGTTAATTGTGGGAGCCCATAAAGCACAAAGCTGTACGTATGAACTTTATGAACTTGTACTCACTACTCAATACCTATATCTACAAAACGATACGTAATTAGCATACTTGGAGCACATAATTAGTCGGAGGTATGTGTAAATCGATATATTGAGATACGGCCGATACGTCTCAAGTGTATGATATTAATTTCGAGTCATTGCCGTCTGAACGGTGCTCTTCAAACATTCTGTTCTGTAACATTAGGGTTGTAACGTCTTAAATATTAAATATTTTCAATCAGAACATTAATCTCTAGATTACTAGAGGTATAATGCTCTACTATAATATTAGTAGTAGGTGGTAAGTAAGTGGTAAATAGTAACTTATGTGAATCGTTGAAATTAATTAAAGCAGTTTGTGTGATAAAAAATTCAGTTGTAATAATTTGTAGGTGTAAAATTATTATGGTTTGCCTCTTTGATATTACACTATATTATAGTCCCTCTATCGCTGTAGGATATGTACGTATTGTATTAGAAAGATAAAATCTCGGGTCATTATTAATTAAATATTAGCCTTATGTCGTTTTGTCGATTCTGTATCTATAACACTTTAATACGATCACGTCAAGGAACATCAAGATTCAAGAATACACGAAGATGTTGTTACGGTAGGAACATTGTGTCACGCGACTGATCCTGTTTGCGACGCGTCGGATTCGAGCCTAATCATTGCCTCTGTCATTACAGATTATAACATGAAAAATGTACATTGCGAATAATGTAAGATATAATTTAATCTCGCTCCAAGACCTTCCGACAGCCCTAATCGTGGGGATTACCGTTCGCTCGTTCGCGCCGCTCTCCGACCAATAAATCTGTGCGCGCGCGCAGCGATAAATCGTCCGACATTATTTTTGTTACGCACTCATTAGGGTCATTGCCTGCTTATTGACTCCTAATATATGATGTGTTAATCTGTCTGTTTTCTTTACCACATACGCGAATTACTTATGACAAATCGATTCAGACGTTCGCTGACATGCATTTCAGTTTCACGGTTTGAAGTTGGGTGTTAATCTCTATTTAAATACTCGTGTATTTATTGATATAAGAGTAAAGTGTTTAATGAATTTTTGAATTTAAATTTAAAACTGAAGTAAAAATGGCATGGTCTTCATTTTTTTGAGATGTAAGTTGTAACATTTTAACGACAATAAATTGGGCTTTCTTGTTACATAGCCAGTATTGCTAGGTTCGTGTAATTTTAGTAATATCCACTCAACGAATACTTACTAAATTACAAGACAGCATACCCACGAACCTTAATTACTGGCATCTATTTAAAAAACCTGCATTGGAATTTGGAACTGAACTATTCCTGTTTTTTTAATAAGACGTTTTGTCTTCATCTCGTCGGCAGTTGTTCCCTACAGCAACCCCGCCCCACAGTTACACAATTTTCTGAGAAAACGCCGACGGTACTCAAGCCAATCGTCCGTGAAACAACTCGTGACATATTTCATTTGGTTTCAAACGCGTATCGTATTCCCTGACAGAGTATTAACCCATCGATCCTCTATCACATAAATTCGCATTTTTTCATCCAGCTGCAGATGTCTGGCTTGTTGGGGAATGTTATTATTTACTGTTATTAATAATGTTCTTTTAATATATTTCGTATTCAATAATGTCAATCAATGTAGAGTTTTGACCAATAGTGGATAGTTACAACCATAAAGTTAATATACCTTTCCGCTAGGTATATTAACTTTATGGTTACAACTTACAACCACAACTTTGCTAGATTTACTCTTATGTTTTGATTAGTTTTTTCTTCATTTAATTAGATAGATATATTGATCCTTAACATAAAAAAACTTGACGTATTTCTTTTGTGTAACACTAACACCTAACAACGTGATTTCCTTACTTTTCTCATTCAATTGAATTGCAAGTTAAATCGATATGACAAAGCATTTAAAAAACCCTCTTCCGCCGACAGCGCAGTCGACACTCGACACGTCCCATTATTTATTTTACGTGAACGGCCGCCGGTATTTTTGCACCGCTTTAGCGCTGTCGGCGTCGATACGTGCAAACAGTTTAGTGAGTAACATTATTTTCGCTAACGCCGACCATCAGCGTCCTGTTTTTTCAAAGCTTACACGATGTCGGGTTTTTTCAGATGTACTAAATCGAAATCATAAAATGTTATCACAGGCTTGGAGGACTTATGCGAAGTGGAGTATAATCGAAATGACGAATCTAGGCACAGGATTTCATAATTTTGACATTATACATTGAAGTTTTATACCTCGACAAGCTTTTGCCCACGCCTTCGCTCGCGTTAAGAACTATTATTATAATATACAAACTTTCATCCCCTAATTGAACTCCTTGGTGTGGGAATTTGTCAAAATCCTTTCTTTGCGGATGCCTACGTCACAACATCTACCTGCATGCCAAAATTCCAAAATCAACCAGTGGTTTGGGCTGTGCGTTGATAGATCACCATATCAGTCAGTCACCTTTGAGTTTTATATATAAAGATTCGTCGTGTGGTCTTTAGATGATAATGAATTTTTCATTTTACTCATCCGTAATCATCACTGTAATTTACAAAGTGACAACATATTGTATACGTATATTATTGTTTTTTTAGTCAACCAAAAGAACGACTAGAAGTAACGAGATATTCTAGTCCCAGACATGAGGAAACGTCAAAGTATCAGCAGAATAAATAGAGATTACTGACTTATAGCACCGATGACTGATGCAAATGTGCAACGAAATCCGCTGAAATCCGACAGATCAAAACATCGCAGCGGCCCATCGCAGTATACCGACATAGACGTCTATTCTAGCCGCTTGGTTAGCAAATACTTGTTATTCAATAATAAACATTGTTTACATCATACGTAGAAGTATTTTTGTATGAGATGCATTATTTTATTACATACAGAAAACTTTGGTACTACTACAGCACTGTAAATATTGCAGTTTTGCTTATTAGGACCTGTTTCACCACATACCTTGACAGATGAACTATGTAGGATTTGTCACAAAAGTTGTAAATAGCGGATAGCCTATTCGGCACTTTATCAGGAAGTGGTGAAACAGGTAGAGTTTTATTATAAATGTACCTCGTAAATTTGTAATTAAGATATTATATTATCCATTTTGATCCTAGATACCCAATATAAAAATATCTAAATCAGACATTTTTATACTAGACCGGTAGCGCTTAGTTTTTGGGTTTAAAACTTTAAACAATTTCAAAGTTACCGTACTTATTTTTTGTAGTAGATAGGCTATACTTTCGGGACTACCAAATAGCAGAAATCTTATATGACGATAATAGTAATTCGTTTATAATGATTTCGTAAGGAAGTGAGTCAATATAGCTCGGCACTCTGCAGGGTGCATCAAATAAGTTATGTTGGGTGTAGGGTTGGTACAGGAAAGAAAATCGTACTTAGACTAGTTTTTCTCGCGTATTTATAAGAAATATTTTATTTCTCATATTCAGTAAGACAATAAATTGCCTTTTCTAAATAGTCCTAATTTATGTAATTTTTCAGTGCTACTTACATTAATGCACCCTCCATTTTTGTTTACATTTAAACATATTATCGTCTTTATAATCCAGATTGTTGCGTAAATAAAACATTTCAAGCTTTATTGTATTTTACAAACACCAGCAGTGGTCAGAATTTTTTGAAATCGATAACCCTAACTTACGCACGTGTCAAATCCTGGTTCATTTATTCGAGCCCACGTTTATTTGACTTTGGAATAGTTGAACCGCAGCGGGGTACGTCAATAATTTGGGTCTACGGGCTATAGTTATATGTGTTATAATAGCGCGGCACTAATCCCGTTCCGAATGGACCATCATTTGATTGATGATACTAATAAAACTGTGATTCTAGTTTAATTTAAATTTAAGGCAATTTAGCAGCCCTGCTCCCGCTGACCGTAAAATAAGTTTATTATTCGCATAGTGCGGTCGCATCGCTCATTGTGACGTCTATTATGTGGACACAGTGACTAACGAGTTTTTTCCTCGTCATTATTAGAAGTCTGTTTGGAAATATGAGATAGTGTCTAAGAATCTTTCCAATGACTCATGTTTAGTATTAAAATCCATGTCGAAGATGTAGAACTTGTAATTACTAGAACTCTAACTGAACCTGAAAACAGATAGTGGCACAATTTTAACCAAGAAAGTTGGATGAAGAAAAGATATTGTGTCAGTTGAAATGAACACTGCACCACATACATTGACGGTAAAGAGGAAAATTGCACACTTAGCCAGTTTGTTGCGAACTTACTAGGTAATTATTTGGTAAAAGTAGGTCTAGGACTTACGTAGTTGTTTTAGCCTACCAGCCTCCCGAACGGCCCAAGTGGGCCGCGATAACAATAGAATAACAATAAATTTCCAAGAATCCGCGATCGACGGATTAAATAGTAATTTTTGATATTATAAAAACGTAGAGTTTGTATAATATCGAAAATTACTATATTAATTATATTTAAAATTACTATTATAATTAAAATTACTATATATATAACGTTGTCAGGGTCGGCAGTTTCACCGTGATGGGTCGCATTAATCTTGCTCTACGCGTTCCGACTCCCGCATGTTAAAATCAAAATTTCATATATTTTGTACATTAATACTTTCAAGTTATGAAAATGAAAATATTATGGAAAAGGCAAATGCCTTATGAAAAGGTATATGTATTGTATAGGTAACGATGGGACTGACATATTCACACTGTGAAAAAAGTCCCTTAAATAAATTAGAAAAAAAAGGTATATGTACTATTGATTCAGATTTGAACTTCGAAATCTACAAAGCTGGCTATAGATGCTGTTATCAGTATCACTTATTAGTAATTACTTATTTCCAAATTTAAATGAAGGCTTTAAATTTACATTTCACAAATCATGTTTTTAAAGTATTATAAGACTCTACAAAAACAGAAGGTGTGTAGAGTACTATCTGCAAGCTCTACACAAACAAAAGGTGCTTAGAGATCTATCTGCCAGCTCTACACAAACAAAAGGTGCTTAGAGTTCTATCTGCCAGCTCTACACAAACAGAAGGTGCGTAAAGTTCTATCTGCAAGCTCTAGCTCTACATAAACAAAAGCGTGTAGATTTCCACAAACATAGATTGTGGTGGCTTAAAAAATACAATGATTCCAATGTTCCCTCATGATGTAGGGCAGCCTCAGCCTCCTGCAATAATATATTTAAAGGATTAACCCCGCGTCGCAATATCGCGACCCTCCGGCCTCAGCGCCCCGCGGCGCTGCCCGCTATTCAAATAATGGAAATTATTTCCACATATGTGCACCTAGATAAATATCATTGTGTCCTCGTTATTGAACTCCCCCGAATGTGTGGAGTTATTTTCACCCGTTATCTTGTCATTTATGAGCATTAGAACGTTGTAGGTTGTTATTGGATTTTTTATGGAAGATTCGAACGTTGTAATTGAATAGGAAAAGCTGCGGTGAAAAGTTTGTTTGTAGATAAACGAGTACATTGGAAGATATCATACATTTGTTGGAACACTTAATATCGCGTATCATACACGTGTTTCGCTGAAAGGTTAAAAATTCAAGTAAATTCTGGTCATGCATCATTTTTGCGGGTTCTCATTTATCTCTCGAATTTTAACGCGTCGTTTTCCCACCTGCGTTTTAAAACATCCGTCACGTAAAATTTATGTTTTGAAAAATAAGTGTGCGTATATGGGGTGGAAACGACCGCTCATGTTCACTTAACCGAGAAAGGAGGGTATTATTTACCGTTTCGGCTGGGCGAGCCCGCCGCACCGAGTGAGACAAATACCGCCGCCGGTACCATATTTATTGCAGTCGCTCCGTGGATTGCGCAATTTATCGCGGAGGTGTCGTCGGCGATCGATCGCCCACTGACGGACGCGCCATACATCAGCGCGCGCGTTATCTGTGCTCACGGCGACTTATCACGCGTCAGCCGCCGCCGCCCGAGCCTCCTGCCGCCTGCCGCCTGCCGCCTGCCACAGAGCAGCAGCCCGCGGCGGGTCCCGGCGACCGCTCATTTATTGCGGCTCGACGTAAATTCTCAGCGAGCGATGCGAAGGCGTCCCGTCCAATCGCGATGCTCGTTTATCTTCATTTCGCGACCGCAATTAGACGGGTCGTTGGCTGCGGTCGGGCGGGGGCCTCGCCTCCTCCACTACTACGTGGCTCGAATACCCCGCCGCGACGGAGCGCTTTTTCAACTTTGTAATGAGTAAAGTTAATTACTCCCGAGCCGACAATGACGCTCGGTTTACGCGGAAACTTACTTTTTCCCCTTGATATGAAGACCCTAATAACTTTCGTTGTTTCAGGTTTGGTTCAAAAATCGGCGGGCGAAGTGGCGGAAACGTGAGCGGAACGCGATGAACGCCGCTGCCGCCGCCGCCGCCGACTTCAAGAACGGCTTCAGCACCCAGTTCAACGGCCTGATGCAGCCGTTCCCGGACACGGACGCGCTGTACTCGTCGTACCCTTACAACAACTGGGCGGCGAAGGTGCCGAGTCCCCTGGGGACGAAGAGCTTCCCGTGGCCCGTCAACCCCCTCGGCTCCGTGGTGCCGGCCAGCCACCACCAGGGCTCGGTGAACTGCTTCAACACGGCGACGTCGATGGGCGGCGTCGGCGGCGGCGGCATGGGTGGCGTGGGCGGCTCCGCGGGCGTCGGCGGCGGCGTGGCGCCCTGCCCGTACACCGCGCCGCCCAACCCGTACAGCATGTACCGCGCGGAGCCGTGCCCGGCCATGTCCTCGTCGATAGCGTCGTTGCGGTTGAAGGCGAAGCAGCACTCGTCGAGTTTCGGTGGCGGGTACGGCGGCGTGTCGCCGGTGTCGCGCGCGGGCTCGGCGCCGCTGTCGGCGTGCCAGTACGCGGCGGGCGGGGTGGGCGTGGCGGACCGCGTGCTCTGAGAGGAGGCCCGCGGCCGCGAGGAGCCACGCTCGCC
>DWQO01000238.1:0-10726 GCA_018236845.1 Plebejus melissa
TCGAATGAGACCAAAATCATAATTTTCGGTGAATGAGATCAGGATTCGAGGAAAATGGCACTTGCTAACCAGGCTAAAGTGGCAACTATGAATATTATAATCCGATCGTAAAAATGCACAATGTATTCAGTGAGGTGAACCCACACGGTACTTCATCATATTAACCGGCTCATTTTTACGCTACCGATAAAAGTTTCTCTATTTTTAACCGACTTCCAAAAAGGAGGAGGTTAAAATATGTTCGGCTGTGGATATTTTTTTTCTCATTTTCATACTTACAGCACAGCATTCTATGATGCATGCTGGCATTAGCATAAGCATAAAAATATCCAGCCAGACAGTCGTAAAGGTTCTTTATTTGAAATATCAAAAGTCAACTTTTTAAATCCAAATGCCCGCGCGTAAAATTGATCGAAATTGATAAAAAAATGCTGGTTGTCAAATAAAATATTAATACGATATCTATCTCGCGTATATTTAGCCAAAATATAATAAAGTGACTAACCTTTGCGGCGGCTACGGCGGATTATCAACACGAGCGCCCTCGTCTGCGGCGTAAGGGAGACTGGAGGCGTCGGGGTAGCGCCAACCCCGGTGCAGTGCACTGCATACGTAGCGCCCCACGCCGATCTAGCTCCTAAACCCTGCTCCTGCTGACCTTCTTTGCCTTGATTGAAATCGTTGTGTCAATTACGATGAGTAGGATCCCATTGAAAAAAAATATGCTCTATAACTGGTACATAAGGTCGAAATATGCGTGGCGAGGTTCTTATGACGACACACCGCGCCGCTATTAGCCGGGCTGTTTTGAGATATTATCCCGCGTGTAGGTGTCTAGATGTCGGTGATCATTTATTACCCTGAATTATGTGCTAATGTCTCTCCAGTGAATTTGGTGTAAACTAGCGTCTATATTAGCCAGAAAATAGAATCAACAGCTCTAAATAACAGAATATAACTACTATTTTTAGTAAAATTATTGCAATGAAATATGCAATAAATAATAGAAATGATCTATATTATTTAACTGTATAAGAGGAAGTTTATTTCTTTATTTGCATCGAAAAGGCTTTGAAAACAATACCTAGGCCGATATTGATATAATTTGGCATGGATAGAGTAGACAAGGAGGCTACATTGGATTTATATCGTAGAAAAATGTTTGATTACCACGGGAAGCTGTCTAAGATACAATTAAAATACAAAAAGATACAAAAGAAGACACAATAATTAAATATTAACAGATAAAGCGATGAAATTATGAAACTTTAAAAATTATTATCTACTTAACCTGTAATATAATATCAGAATATGATCCTAAGGTTGATATCAGAAGACCTTATAATGTATAAGTATTTTCACTCCATCTCCACAGAGCCGTTTACTTACTTGGTAAACATGTAGGAAAATCTACTTTATCTTTTCGATGAAAAATGCTTTCAGGGGTAGCGTTCAAACATGTTTTAGCTTTTTAGCGGAAATTTGCCGAAGCAGACAAACATGTAGAGTCCATCTGAATTTTATTCAACGTTAAGTTTGCGATCTATTATGAGTTTAATGAGTATCGTCTATCGCGACATCGCATCGCGTATTATTTTGGTGTGAAACTGCATTGTAATTTATACTGTAGAGTGTAGACTATAGTTGGTGTTTTCAAATGAGAATCTTGGTCATAATACATTCCCATCACTGCATGTCCACGAAACGTCTATGATTTCATGAAGCCCGAGAGACGGGCTACGGCTGTCGCTCCAACTTAATTAAACTATACCTAATCATTAATGTAACGCCTAAAATAACGCCTTAAGTAGTCTAGTGACTTAGATCATGGCTCTCGACTGCAATTCGTTGAAACATGTTGTTTCCAAGTTTGGTTAGGACAATGCACGCTGATCACCTGATTGTCTGACAAGTAAGACAATCCATTCGTCGTATGATCATTTAAAAAGCCGCGGTCCTGCGTCTAATCTCTCGCCAGTCGTGCCGGTCGTCCGTCCTACTGTGTTTTGAGAGTAAAGGCGATGCGAGGCGAGTGAAAGCGAATTACTTCTGCGTAAGTTGGCTTGGATTCAATGAAACTGGCCACCGTCACCGACACCAGTGTGGGAGGCTGGGGAGTCTGGTCGCAGAGCACATACCGGTGTTTCCGTGTAAATTACGTTTCATAGCGTTTACATCAAACATTTTCTTGTAAAACGAGAACGGTGGTAAATATAATAAATGTAGAAACTAGATTATCCGTTTTAATACCGCTACGAGACTGGATTTATAAGGCTTCGGCCAAACCTGCGTGTCGGTAACACGGGACGCAGAACGGTCCAGCGTCTGCAACGCGAAAGGTGTGCACACCTGCGCGACTACGGTGCGAACCGTAGATTATTCCCGCTCTGCAGACGCGAACGTCCCGCTTTGCAGACGCTCCCGCTTCACAGTCGCTTTGGTTGCGTAGGTTTGGCTGAAGCTTAAATGTCCGCGCAAACGAGCGGTTTGGCCGATACACCGCGAGAGAGAGTTACGATTTATTTAAATAGCGGCGCGGTTGCGCTGTCATTTACTTACAATTGTATGCTTGTGCTACCAAAGCTGAGCGGAGCTGTGTTGCGAGGAATGTGTTTTTAAGAACCAGTAGCCGCCGCGCTGAGCGATGTCATGGCAAAGTCATGTCAATGAAGCGATTCTATTGGTTTTCAAAAACACATTCCTCATAAACAGCTCCGCTCAGCTCTGGTGGAAAGGCAGCCTTAAGTGACGGTAAATAATAAATCTAGAAACTGAGCTAATCCGTTTTAATACCGCCATGATAGTAACTTCCGTCGCCGCCTGATCGGATTAGTCTCGCGGTAGATTGAGTTTGAGTCGCAACTCGGACGGTCACTTACCTATCAATTTGTCATTTATCTCGCCTGACCGATCCCTGTCATCCAGTGATTTTGCGTGCTGAATGCTGATTTACAGATACAATAGCGCGAGAAACACTGGATGCTGGATCAGCATTCAGCACAGTCAATATTTTCTTTGGCACAGTATTAATGTAGTTTAGTGTCAACAAAAAATCATCAATAAGAAAATGATTGTGAAATTGTTAAGCCTATCAGAGTTTCCATGATTCATTGTGGGTAGACCGCAAAGTTGTTCTTCGTGGTTTTATTTCGAGTACTGCCGTTATATTTACGAGTGACTTCGTGATAATGATAATGACCGCCAAATTAATCAGGAGGTGTTTTTGCAGCACAAAGTTGACATTTCATTTTACCTAATCACTTGTGTGATGTTAAAAGTTACTAATAATGTTTATTTTAATTACGTTATCCTCTCAAGTCATCCCACCCACAACTACAGAGACTGGAGTCTGGAACACAAAGTACAGAGTAATATCAGATTTTGAAGATAAACAGAGAATACAGGTGCAACACTAAAAGCTCTGTTATACATTACCCTGTAGTATTTTAGTGCTGAGGCAGGGTTACCAACTTAGGGATTTTCCCGCAAATTAGGGGATAAAAAATCTAATGGGATTTTTAAGGGTGTTGTGCTATTATAGTATGAATTACATTTTATCATAGTGTATCCCACATTTCACAATCTATACATTTTGTGGTACACTTTACGCCATCTAAAACTATCTCGCCTATTGATTTGTGCTTTAACATAGTAATTTTTATTTATAATATGTAGATCTAATATCATCGGTTAGTCAAAGTTTGGTTACTATAAAAATAAAAATAAATCGGCCAAGTGCGAGTCGGACTCGCGCACGAAGGGTTTAGTACCATTAAAGAGCAAAAATAGTAAAAAATTATGTTTTTCGTATTTGAATTGGGAATTAATTATTAAATAATTATATTATTAAAATTTTATTATTAATTATTTAAGTATAAATACAGTTGAAAATTTTGTGTACATTTCAAGAGTACCTACTCGGTATCAGTGATGACAACAGGTAGGTTGTTGTCATCATTGATACCGAGTAAAAAATGTTAAAAAAATTCCCGCATTAAATATTTAATTTATTTTGTTTTTAGTATTTGTTGTTATAGCGGCAACAGAAAGACATGTTATGTGAAAATTTCAACTCTCTAGCTATTACCGTTCTTGAGTTACTTACCTTGGAGACAGACGGACAGACATCGAAATCTCAGTAATAGGCTCCCGTTTTTACCCTTTGGGTACGCAACCCTAAAAACTGCCTTTAAGATTATTACCACACAGAAAATGACGCGAGCCCTAACAAAACTCGGCTTTTAGCTAATTATGGTGAATTTAAAGCTTTTTGACTTACAGTTAGGGGTACTTAAATATTTTCAGGAGTTGGTAACACTGCGCTGAGGTGCTACGCTGCGCTACGTAGAGTAGCTAGTTTTTACGACTGAACACGGCGCATAATGCAAGGTAATCAGGATTTTCACTAAGATACTTACCTAATACTCTTTATGAAGCTTTGAAATGTTATTTAATGTATTTCTTACAAAATATTATGTACGGAAATAGCGTTATTATGCTATGATTATTTCTAATTTATTACTCCTGCTGCCTGCAACTCCTTTGCACCAAATATCACGTCACTTTTGAGTTTTGACCGTGCCGTAGTCGGTACATTTATATTATAGGTCAAAGTTTTTCTCATAGATGCGTAGATGTTTGAATGCCGATGGGTGTTTGACGAGCGCGGTGCTACCTTTGAGCGGCGACACAAGGCTGATGCTGGTCCACATACAATTGAAAGTTTGTTTTTTTTAGAACTAGGCTAGAACCTAAATAGCTATTCTTGATTCGTATGCAAATATGGGTCTAGACTGTGTCAGATATTTTATACGCTGTTAAATGCAGTGGTCGCTCTTTTCTAATAAAGAATGTAAAATGTGATATTAAATCATCAGTAATATTTTAAATTGCAAAAGTTGTGTGTCTTTCTCTTGACGCTTCATGTTTATACTACTTTTCTTTCTATTTTGGTAGAATTTGGTATCTCACATTAAAAGAAAAGAAGAAAGGATATAGGCAAAAGGTAGGATAGGGTACTAATTTTCACGCCATAAGCAAAGTACTTAATTACTAATTAAGTATTTTGCTTATAATACTGTCTCAAATAGTTCCGTGGTACGTATTATTGGTCGTAGAATGGCTACGGAATTTAAGTATATTTGAGTTCTTTCCTGTAAAAGTCCAGCAATATTACCGAAAGTTTGACAATAAAGTAGGTAACAAAAATCCAATCAGAGAGTACTAATAAAATGTAGGGGTAAAAATCCCCCGACGCAACACGCTGTATTTCACGCGCGTGCCTACAGAACATTACTTATTTTACCTTTGGCACCACTTTTATTTGATCCTTATGTGTATGACATAAGGATCAAAATAGACTCCAAAGTAATATAGGTACGGACTACAGCAGGCAACGTAGACGCCCTAGAGACGTATAAAAGTGAACTTTATACGACGCGTCACAATTACCTCTACATTTCACTCTTTTTAATGAAAAAATAACTTTTTTATTCGACTTTTTTCGTTGTAAATTAAGATGATGGAGTAGCCAAAAACGTCTTAGCTATCACTACCACCTTTTTCTTTTTTGAGTTTTCTCCCTATTTACCTTGTATATGAAAATGTTTTGCGGCCTGCGGATGAAAAGCAACTTTATAAAGGGATTTTTTAATTTTGTTTGAACTTAGATCACAAAACATCTCGCGGTTGAACGCACTTTGAACACAAAATGCGTTAGTATATTGAAATTTAAACGTTCAGTGAGCAGTAATGAAAACTTAGAAGTATTTGATCGTTTGGAGTATATTAAACTGTAGTAAAACATCAGAAAAACATCAGGGTGCCTAGTGTGAGTTTTTTGTTTGACATTCGACCGTGAAGGCGTTTGGCGTTTACTAAGATTTTGTATGGGAGCTGGGTTCACTCCCATGAGAATCGCCAGGTGGCACTGTACAAATCCCATACAAAATGTTAGTAACGCGAAACGCTTTCACGATCGAATGTCAAACAAAAAACTCACACTCGGCACTCCGGTCGGCGGCATGATTTTATAATATTTTTGCCCACCCCGTAGTCTTGCTTTAATTAAACACTAGAGCGCGCCACTTTCGCCCCGCGCCTCTACAGTTGCTCGGTAAGCTCGGTTCATAGGACATAAGGATGGAAAATAAAAAGAGAGTCAATTTGTTCTGTTTATTTCTTAACTGTAATGCAGACTAGAATAATACTCTTAGAAATGAGAACAACAATAGTTATTTCACATATCAGTGTACCTACGATATTTCCAGCTCCTCGATAAAACGCTATGTTATATCTGTTCATGTAAATAAATCTTATTCACATCAGCTAGCAATATAAAATTACATGTATCAGACTGTTATCAACTATATATAACGTAAATATATACAAAATGAGAAGGCCTCCACCAGTGACTAATACAAAAATGTAATGTAACAAATTATCCTCAATTAACTTAAGGAATATTTTACCGCACATGAATTAAGGGAGCTTTAAATCTAAAACTGTGAGTTGAATAGAAAATAAGAATGATCATTGATCATGTTAAATAATAATTATACCTTAATTTATACTCAAATTTAAGTTTTTTGCTTCTATCAAAAGGCATCATCAGAAATTAGAAACATTAAACTCATAATCATACTATCGTTAACAAAAGCCTAGTTTTAAAAACATAACCAAATGTCACTGGTCTCGTAGCAAAACAAAAACTAAGGAGTATTTTGGGACACTAACTACGATAAATGATTACCGAAGCATAGAGGACACGATTTAGGATAAAAACGATCGAAATACATTAGTGTTTATAAGATTATGTTGTCAAAATATCAATTTCATAATACTCGTCCTCAGAGCGCTAAGCTTAGCTAATATACGGACATACATAGATTACAATACGCTATAGCCACACTATAAAATTTACAAAATATGACATATCTCCGAAACGCTACACGAAATAATGCTTTATATTCACTAATCAATTCATTTATTTATCAAAGATCACTTGAGATTCATCTCGACGATGCCTCGGATATTACTCGATATCACTGAGCGAGTTGCGATCGAGGAAAGAGTGCCTAGTGCGAGTTTTTTGTTTGACATTCGATTGCGAACGCGTATGGGAAATGGGCTCTCTCCCCTGAGCATCGCTAGGTGGCGCTGTACAAATCCCATACAAAATCTCAGTAAACGCCAAACGCGTTCGCAATCGAATGTCAAACAAAAAACTCACACTAGGCACTCCGTGGTCGACCCGCACGCAAAATAATGGAATGATGATGACGTATGAACAATGACAAACAGTTGACAGTCTGTCGTGGCAGTACATTTATTTTCTACCTAAATTGAAATAAAAACATACAAAATAAACTTTAAAACGTCTAAAAAACAATATGGCAAAATGACTATACATAGTTTAATAATATCCTCAGCGACCTATCCTTACAACGTCTAAGCAGATATGAGCGAGTGATACTCAATTATAAATACAGATATAAATAATATATGAAGTAGGTTTATAGGTACACATCCTCTTACGATAGAGTTACTCTGCACTTGCCGAAAAAGGTATTTTTTAAGTCAGTGAAATACTTAATTGGATACAACTTTTAAGTTTTACATAATAAAATAGAATAAGATAGGCACTTAATTTTTAGCGAATATTTAAAAAAAATTTATGATGGTGTCCTTCTGTTCTCTATTCAAAATCGAGTGCCTTTCACTTTTTAATTATGGTGTGGGAATAAGGCAAGTGCAGCTAACAAACGCTTACGATAAACTTAAAACTAATATTATTTTAGCCACAAAAGCACTGTAAGCATTCCCAAATATAGACATCACTTTAGTTTGAGAGTATTATTAATCAAGCCAAACCGACGCACTCAGCTTTTCAAATCAAATTTATTCTCGATAACAATAAAAAAAGATCAAAACCCGCGTTTCATTTGATGTTAAAAACGATCAAAACGCTCCAAATAGGAGTCATTTTGGATCGTATTTAACATCAAATGGAATGCGGGGAACGTGTTATTGTTTTCTTTTTTACATTAAAAATTTGATTTTTTTATTGCCAACGTCTGGATTAAATTCAATCTGAATAGTTGAGTCTAAATCTTCTAGAACAGCTGTATACATATATATTGTCAATATGTAGCTGGGCATGTCCGCTCGAGCCTTACACGCGTATAAAAATACTTTGGTCAATATACATTTTTGATGAGGGATGATAATGAGACCGATGACTTTGTCACATAAAAACAACGACTGAAAAAAACTGTCTTTGTATTCTAAAATTAAAATACGTGACTATGAAATTATGATTTGAGTACTGTGTGAGAAAATAGGTTACAATTTTTAAGACAACAATGTTGGTGTTTGCGTAGTAAATGAAGTCAATACGGACTTAGTTCCAATTTTACAAACGCCAGTTGTTTGTCTAGCTATGAGTTCCAGACAAACTATAATAAGTAATAGAATAAAGTTATTTTATTATTTTCAATCTTATTCTTGGTTGTTCGAACTTCGAGCTAACGATGTCAATACCTACTTGGATATGGCATGCGCCATCAAAACTGTAGCAATGTGTTTGCATGCAAAATGTGTAACGAGAAAATATTGTCGTCCTTTTTTGTCTTACAGTAATAGCATAATATACAACATACAACATGCATACTACAATATGCATATTTTATGTAATCAATGCATCAAACACGTCCGACCGATGGTTCGAGCTCTGATTATTCGTAAAATTCCCACCTAGGGATTTCTGAAAGAACTGTCGAAATGTACGAAAAGATATCGCACTATTGTTTTTAATTTTTGTACCTACAGCATTATTCTACATCGCTTTTCTTAATTAATGCCAGTTGCCACGGAAAGTTCTTTCTATACGTTTAACTCAAACCGACGTTAGTAAAATTGGTACTCACCTTCACCACTCTACATGAATTCACCATCATAATATTCACACCCCAACCATTAAAATCAATATGCGGGTCTATGCCAGTGCTTGTGCCGTGTACGGTGGGTGTTCTTCAATAAATTACCCCCTCGTCACATAAAGTTGAAGAGTCGTTTATATTAAGCCACTGGCCACTGCCGCTGCCGATGCCGGCAATATTGCCAGAGTAAACAGAACGTTTGACATAGTATAGTCTGTCAAAAAAGTGAAGAAATTAAAAAGTGGCAACATCGTAGTGTCATCCCTTTCAAATCAATCTAAGAGAAAAGGGATGAAACTACGATGTTTCCACTTTTTAATTTCTTCACTTTTTGACAGACTTTTTATCGGCCGGCGCGCGCCGTACTTAATGCGTTGTAACCAAGCAATGTGACACATGTTGAAAGTGACAGTCGCGCCCAACTCGCGTATATTCCCCGTTTGAAGTCGAGGTACTCCTTAGTTCTGTCTACTCAGAAATTACTCTGAACACTTCTGCGGTAGTAACGACGCGAGTGAGCGTTTACACTCAGCCCTCTACTTGCCAGCGGCGGGCAACGTCATCGGCATGACGAGTGGCAGCGCGAGTGACTATTTACATTCTCGCGCTGCCCACTTCTCTGCTTTACAAGGTTGTGTCAACTGTGCAAGTTTAATTCAAAGTGTAAGCGAGTTACAAATTTCGGGATACCTCCTCTTTCATATATCACTGCCTGATGGATTTTATATGATCGATGATACAATAATTATTATGTTAGTACATACTATGTACGAGTTTGCTATACATATCGACAATCGTTTCTATGAAAATTAATAACGAAGACTTCCGTTACCTACCTTACAATTTTTAAAGAAAGTCGTACTTCTTTTAAGGTGTTTTAAGGCTGGGGGCACTGAATGTCATATTATTAATTATTATGGTATATCAGAGCAAAATGAGCCCCAATCTCAAGTATGTGTTAGGTTCAGGCCTAAGTGTGGGTAGGCAGGAAAACGTGTTAGGTGCGTGTATGTGTGGGTAACAAAGATGTGTGTGTGAGGGGCCGGTGCGGGGTGTCGCGAGGGGCGTGGCGGGGGTGGCAGGCACTTGTGGCGGCGCTCAGATGAACACGGGGTTCTCCTGCCCGGTCAGCAGCCGGAACATCGACGTCGGCATCGTCTTCATCAGGATCTGAAATTGAAACGTAGGCAACGTTGCTATAAAATATTTGTTTTATTAAAAACAACTTAAACACGAATTACAATATTAAGCAATTATTAAAGATATGCCTCTATTTCTATGATACAACCAGATATCGGTGACGACGCTCTGCGAGTTGATCTGTTTGTGTGTGAGAGAGACGTCGTCACGTGTACTCTATCTGTCTCTGTCGCACGTACCTCGCCGACGGACGTCGCCAGCAGGTTGACGATGCGCTCGTGCGGCACGGCGACGACGCTCTGCGAGTTGATCTCGATGATGCGGTGGCCGACGCGCACGCCGCCGCGCTCCGCGATACCGCCGCGGAGGAGACTGCATATCTGTGGATTTTTTATACATATTGAGAATTGATGCACTGCGGAGTAATATACTTATTTACTAAGGGTCGATCCACAACGGATGCTGGTATAGGTCTTCTTTGTAGTATATTTCAAGCTTGGGAGGAGTCGCAGGATGCTCTGGGTGTGTTTTGCGATCTCTCTAAAGCTTTCGACTGTGTGGACCATGCTACATTGATCAGGAAATTGCGCCACTATGGCATAAAGGACTCAGCTCTCAGCCTTTTGACTTCTTACCTTATAAACAGG
>DWQO01000239.1:0-10726 GCA_018236845.1 Plebejus melissa
ATAAAACGAATGAATTTTCACATAAGAATTACTATCAATATAGCGCCTTAATAGTGTTATGGTAATTCTTATGTGAAAATTCATTCGTTTTATGGTCAGGTTCATGTTAAACTTATAACTCTGGCAAATAATGTGCACATACAAAATAATATAATTATATTATTTTGATCCAATATTTCCAATTTTTTAAGTAGTTTATTCTAATGCACGTCAAAAGTAATATTTTTTCGTGTACGTACTGCAAAGTAAATAAAAAATATAAAACTGTTAATAACTGTAAAAAATTTTGGCCACTGTAAATGTACACTACATTTACAGTCAAATGATAATAGTGGCAAAATATCTAACTCTATCAGCTATAATAATTGAAGAGTATGATATGATGATAACAGAAGCATTTCAAGCAATATTTTAGCTATAAATCTTATTTGTATTTATTATATATTATATATTGGTTTTATTTTCAACAACACAATGTTATGATAAACACTGTTTCAATGTTTCAATTTATGTTTACAATATGTTTTTGAACCTAGTTCAGGAGCCAACCAATATATTTCGCCCGTATCTGTACACAATACAGATGAAACGATTAAACGCAAACCATTTTATAGTCCTATCCTATTCATTCACTTTTAAATTCATAATATATATTATAATGATTGGGGAGAAGGGTCCACTAAGCTTTTATATCAATACATTTATATTTATTGTCATAATAGGGTACCTTTGTTGTTTAGATTGATGTAATTTATTGACCAATATTAGTGCAAATGTCGTAAAGTTTTTTAACTGTAACAATTTATTTAGTATTATTTAGATTTAAGTAAAAATTTCGTAATGCTTACTGACAAAAGGAGACAAAACGAGTTTGTATGCCTTTTATTAGCTACATAGTTTCATTTACAATCTGGTTACTCGGTAGTTGCTATACGATATTTTAAGGTTTGTAAAATAAATGTCTAGTGAAATTAATTAATACTATTAAGTATAAAATTAAAACTGATTAGCTTAAAATGTACACAATTAAAAATAAGCATATACAATATACGTGATGTGCAGAACAATGATAAATATTACTTAATTTGTCAAAAAAGTTAGCCGTTTAATTATGTACCAAATTTATTAACATCGGCTTTAATTAATGTTAAGTGGTAAGATATTGCATAATAGATTATAAACAACGCGTAAAATTTTACATTCGTAATTTCCTTACTCATTAGTAATTTAATATTTGTATTTTGAGGAGTAAAAATACACTTAATTGCTGCTCGAAGAGTAGCTCTGTTTCTTTGTTACCAAAGTTTGTTTTCATAGCTCATTTTGGTAAATAATTATAGACGGCTACTCTGAAAAGAATGTTCGTCTTGACCTACAAAAAATGGCCTATACCCTTAGTGACTTAAAATAAAAGATGTCTACCTCCTGGCCTCGTGCATTTCATTATTGTAATAAGCCGTGAGGAATCATTTTCATTTCACCTCGCTCACATTCAAAATATCGATATTAAACAATGGATACCAATTAGGGTTGTGCTTTTGTTAAGTCGATAAAAAATAAATTATTATTTTTATAGTCAACTTCGGGAAAATGAAGTTCAATATGATGTGAAAGGGAGAAAAATCCGCATATTTTTGTGAAACTTTACTTAGACCTTCACGTAAACCTCAAACTCTACATTAAAGATGTGAAATAATATAATTAGCTTACTATTATTTTCACCTGCAAAAATTTGCATAATTTGCCAAATGGCAAACATCAAAACAAGAGTTTTTCAAGTTTTTAAACTTGAAAAAAAAATCTTAGGAAGGGAGAAACAGATATATAGGTCTACTAGAATCTGATGGCAATTTTTTTTAATTTCAATTTCTTCATTTGCAAAATGTGAGTAAGTAAAGATATATCTGCATGTTTCACATACAGAATCAGCCGCTTTATAAAAAAAGGATCAAAATGTTTTATTCTAATTACTCCGGTATAATTGCTAGAGTCAATTTACTTTCCCACTTTTTGCTATCAGATTCTGGTAGACCTATTGACATATAAATTAAATAGATATATTTATATACATTTGAAATATTAGTAAGTAAGGATTTAAGCTCTATTCAAGTATCTATCGAATATCGATAAAAAGTATCGATAAATCACAGGTCTTAGCTCAGCTCATGCGACCCCCGACCCCCGGCGACCTCATTTTACGCACACGCTCAATTTACCTTTACTGCTTACTCAAAAATAAACCATAATAAGGATAATTAAGTAAACGCTATTGTTCCAACCGTGTGTACGCCAGATAAATAATTATTCTTTATGACACGAGGAATTTAAATTAAAAAATTCCTTTCTTTGTTACTTTCGCGAGATTAAAAGTTTAAATCGGATTTATGTTACCAGAATTAGAAGAGTGGAAATCAGACCTTCACAAAAGTTATTCATTGTTTTAATATAAATCGTCATTTTGTATGATTGTCAAGATTACGACTACTAGTCCCGATTCTACTAGCAAAATAGTATTTTAAAATTATTGACGATGTTTCATGATCCATATTATAGGTGCATTATTATACAGGTGTATTTTAACATAATATTATTATTTTGATAGTTTATTAAACAATAATTTCCTATTCGTTGAAATGAATTGAACTCAACAGAGTAACAAGGTTCATTTCAACAACAACAACAATAACCTCAGAAACCTGACCAAATTAATATTGATTACATTCATCATAATATTATAATATTATGTTGGTACGGACTACGGATAGGTATGTAGTAGTAGTAATATCTTTTAAAAGTCCAATAAGGATAATGTAATATACATTTTCAGATCAAATTATCGATTTTAAAATCGATAGTGAAGATCTCAAAAAGGCGATACCTAGTCGAATGTGAACTCGACACCCATACCGGGTATCGATGTATCGATACTAGGGTTGCCACTTCCAAAATGTATAAAACATTAATTTCGTTCAAACCAAGGTCTTAATATTTGTGCAAGAAAGTAAATCCTAGGTTAAATTTAATGTCTTCTCTTTCGTTTTTCGTATTTAGAGCATACCTATTTAACCCAGGGTTGTTTTACCATACCTTCGCCAAGTGCTATCTAGTAGCCCTGAGATACAGCCTCCAAACAGCAGCTCATATTCTCTTCCTAATCAGATAGCTTTCTTGGAAATTTTAATTGATTTCTCCGAAAACGAGAGCTTCTTGTGAATTATATGTCTGTGGCGCGAACTGGAATTATTGCAAAATAAGGGCGTCGACACAACATTGTTTTATTGTTGATTGACTCTATATGCAAATGGACGTATCAATAATTAATCATTAATCATGTTACACGTCATATAAAGTTTTAAATTGTCCACGTCCATTATGTGGAAAACTTATGACCTAGGCAAAATAATTAATCTGACATGCCTAAATAAAATGTTTGGCCAAAAATGTAAATTTTTAGACAATCCCTACATCATAAAATCCCTTCTTTAGAAAGATTCATACATCATCATTACTAATAAAACGCCTATCAGTAGTCAGTAGTCAGTACCAGATGTAGCGAGTTTCTCTTGGAGTTTTAGCAGTAGGAAAAGAGGAAATGAGACAAAATATTCGGAAAACGTTACCAATTAACATCAAGCTGACCGATTTTGTATCGTACATTTTGTGAGTTAATCACTGAATATGTAGTAACGAAATGGAGGTGTATATGTATGTATATAATAGTATGTAACGGAAAGTCTCACTTTTGTATTCAAGGTTATCGAAAACCTTTATTCTTCAGAACGTTTTTAAACTTTAATATTATAATTATTAGTAGTTATGTGACTGCGGCCTTATGTGCATGCGCAAGGCTTTTCAGAGTGTGTGTGAGCAAACACGATTCTCTTCACTTGAAAAAACTCCTCATCGAAAAACTATTATGAACTCTACCGCTATTAATACAAAGTTTAATTTTTAATGAACATGTTAGCCTTCACACTTTAGTTCTTTTATATTTTTTGCATTTTAACACTTCTAGAAATCCATAGAATTTAGAAACAGAGCCTTTAATGTACAGGTGGTATGTAACGTCTTGTAATTAATTATTATTTACATTTAACGCTAAAAGTAAGTTATTTCCCGTATGTTTACTTGTGGGCTGTTGCGACTACAGTAATAACGTTTGTCGATTGAAATATTTTTCGTAAGACTTTTAATTCGTGGAAAGCATATTATACTGATATGAATTAGGCAATTTTATTTGTAAATTTACCTAAAATTATAGTCGAAAGTTACTTTTGAAACAGTCTATGGCGTAGAAAGCGAATAGGAGAGAGAAGAAAGTGCGATAAAGAATTGGAAAAGGAATTAATTATTAAACTTAACATGTCACAAATAATATTATAATAGTACTTATATTATAATTATATTTTAGTTTTTAACCTTATGTCACGCGTAAAATTTTTGTAACGATTATAATTATTCGGTCGAAGATAATAATATAATAGATTTTATCAATAATTTAGTAACTTCTGCACTTCCAATTATTCGCTATTATCGGGCGCATGATCTCGATAGCTTTAAAGAAAAAACATCGATTATAATTTTATCTGCTACCAAATGTTGCATACAACTTACAAGGTAATTGGGTCTTTAAAAATTCATAATTACAATGTCACGGTTGATAAAGGCTGGCTCGCTCGTTCGTTTCTTTTTTTCCTTTACTCTTTCGCACATCTCCACAAATAATAAATATGAGTGCTTGTATTTTGCCTATCAAGACTAGTAATTTCATAAATAACAAAAAAATATGTGAAATAATATGTCAAAATCAAAAATATCAGCGGGTTTAAAAAATATAATATTATGCTCACTCGCTTCATACGCCAAACTTGACCCTCAATAGGCTGGCCTTTCACCACGATCCGATTTTCAATTCAAACGCAGCACGGTTTGGAATTCTCGGTTATTTCAGTAGTCGATTAGTAGGTAACGCCGCAATAAAGGCGGATGTTTTGGTCCGGGGGCGTTTAATGACGGCTATATTCGATAATTCAATATTCGATAACGACTCGATCCTAACATGTGTACGAATCGATTTTATTAGTGGTCATTTTGCACGTTCTAAATTTTATTTCATATTTACGCATCACGCAATTTTGATAAAATGTCATTGATGGTTTTGAATGCTTTTTGGAGGTGTGTTTAATAATTTTAATATCCATTTAATTAAATATAATATTAAATTACATTCTACCGTAGTGCTTCTACCCTGTCATTTAAGTAGAAAGATTATAATATTTCAAATAGGTTTGAAAAACGTTCTCTACAATATTGATAGTTGATACACATCAGCAACGACCTCACGCACTGGTCCTGCACTACGGTTCAATAATTTATTGTCATTCAGTTCTATTATACATTAAGTACTAAATTACATTATTCATACTATTATAGTGCTACCACTTGTGACCTATTTCCTTTATAAAATTTCCCATAAATCACATAAAAAACGAACTGCGGAGTTTTTTGCAGACTGCAGTCAGCCGCTCCTTCTAAGTGGTATTCAGTATTTTCAGTATCACAAAAGTTCTTCTGAGAACTCAAAGCAGCATGACATTTTTGTTTATTGACGCAAGCACAGCTTGATTCCGCCGTTCGCCAGATCAAATACAAGTGTAGGTAATGGGCGATATTAACTCTGGGCATTCCATTACAAAGTCATAAATCTCACCGAATGGCGCGTAACAACTTCATTAGGCTTACAAAACTCTTAACCCGGCTGAAAATACTTCAGCGGCCCACTGTTGTGGACTATAACGTCACTTAACTCAAGCTTCAGCGGCAGTATTGTGGACTATAACCCGACAGAGAAAAAACTGATGTTTTAATCAAACTTCATATTGAACAGTGACTGAAGTATGTTTTGCTCATTTTATGTTAGCCTATACAGACCCACTATATATATGTTATACAGTACTTTTGTCCTAATTTCTAGTTAGGACAATAGTTGACGGACAATTAGTATACTATACTTTTGTCCTATTTTTCTACTTAGGAAAGTGGGTAACGGTCAAGAATTAAAGTTGACAGAAAAGAACTGTAGCCCTATACTGTATACACCATGTGGGTCTTAAGTATTCTATGACTATCCCCGTAGAACCGAAACTTCACTAAAGTCTTCTTAGCTAAAGTTTTACGTATTATACTTTGTATTTTTTAAAACACAATCTGCAACACACGGGATACACGTTAATAAAAATTCAATCAAGTAAACGTTTTAGTTTTATTTCAGTCGAAATTGGTTCCGAACTCGTTATCAAGCCGCCTCGGTTCATTTGGACCCAATTTTATGAATGACTTGTTTGAATGAAACATGTTAATACACAGCGATCGCCTCGGACTTCCCATAAACGTCTTTATAGAGCATTTAGAGTTATTCTGCCTCTGAATGTCCATTAATACCAAACTTGTGTAGTTGCCATAAGGTTATGTGAGAGGTAGAATGAAACTGAACGGCGTTATACACTTACAATGCGCTGCCTCACGGCTCATTGCTACACAATTTCTACGGTATGCTTTCGATTTAGCATTTCGTTTCATCATTAGCCAATAAAAATTTTTTCTTTGATTTTGACTTAGAGTTCTGTACCTTAACACCCTTAGTTATTGAATACTCCACAATGTATATGTATAGAGTTTTACAAAGTTTTGTCCTTGTTTGATATGTTACAAAAGTTGTTTGACTTGGACAACCGTACAGCTACAGGACACAGGTAACTATAATATTGAATGGACATAAACTGTAAAAATTTTAATTGGTAAGGAAGCAGTACTTATTAAAAAACTTAATAGTAAGCTTTCATAAGCACTGGCACTTATGATATTAAACTAATTGTGGAGTTGCTAGTTTCATTACAATTACCTAATTTACTCTTAATAGAATCAGGATTTTAAAAAATTTTACTTCCCAGATTTTGCACCTGACGTTATGGTATTGAAAATGCCATATTTTAAGTTCAAGGTGTTACGGGTGGCCTTACGACCAGGGGCGTTTCCCTTATAATAGGCCAATTGACCGACATTATGTAAAGTAAACACCCGTCATCGGTCAATGAACTCGGCAAAACATTCCTGTTAATGTTCATAACTGAGTCGACAGAATCCATTTGCATAAATGCTAGCACAAACCAGGAGTCACAAAATTTACTACAAATTCAGAATAGTATTTTGCAAGATTACCGTAGTATAGAAAAGTGTTAATATTACAACAGATATTTAAATATAAAAATATTGAAAAAGCCTGCGGATGTCAAAAGAGCTTTTACTAGCCTGAGCTTTTATGGTCCAAACTTATAAAATATGTCTAAATTTTGTGGGTATAATTATGTGCGCCTTGTGGTTTGCACTACTTATACTTATTATACTATACTATAATATCATAAGTCATGTCATGCATAAAAATATTTGAAAGTATGTATAAAAATTATTTGCCTATTAACAAACCAATAACATAATATTTCTTACAAACAATTTATTTTTGGATTCATACGCAACTTTATACAAAGAGTAATTTTTTGAGCTTTTGTTACCATTTTTTGTAAAAGGATTAAACAAAAAATTGGGCTAGTTACTGGATACCATCGCAGCAGGTGAATGTACCAAATAATTTTATGCATTAATCGCATCCCAACCTAATACTTTAATTTGAACAAAAAACAGTAGGTACCTGTTGACGAAAGCTTTTTTCGAATTCATGTCACTTCGATTCCTTCGAGATTAATTTTTTTTGTGTCATTTAACAAATAGATCGGGTCCCGTACGCTTGAATATTCAGTTACATGGTTTAACACTTAAAAGGGCTTAACGACTATAACACATCCTGCGCGTTTCAAAAAAGAACACAAAAACACAAATATCGAGCCTGTTTGTTTTTTAAAAGATGTCTGCCCGAGATAACGCCGGGCGGCACTTTAGTACTCAAACCGCCCGATATTTGAAAAGGATATGATGACACGGTTTTTTATTTTGTTTCATTATCTAATAAATATATATGTAAGCGTAATGCCGTGCTGGCTTCGTCGATAATTAACTTACGGATCGTGTGCGGCGACTTATCGTACAAACCACAATGCGTCGCCAATCGCCATATTGTTTATCGAATATCATAAACTCTCACACGCTACCTATTGATACAATGCACGTGTCATTCTGTGATTACTGATTACTCTGATCACTGATGGACATTGCCTGGAGTCCCTTACTGAAGTAATACGCTTTTGACAACCGAAGCGAGCTAGTAAAAAAGCAAGCTAGCCATCATTATTTACAAGTAACTTTAATAGCCAAGTTTTCACTTCAGCAAAATTATTTTCCGTTATTTTAACTTAGCGTTTATTGACACTTAAATATTTTGTGATGCAGCTCGTTTAAGCACCCGAGTCCTTGAGTTGTTTGTTTCCATTTAGAAACTCTTAGCGGAAACGAATGATCACTCGCAAACACATATTTATTACGCCTCAAGTGGGCCACTCCAAACTAGTCTAGCAAAAAATTAACACATGCAGTTGAAAGTGTCAATAGAAACAAAAACGCGACTTTTTCAATTTGCACGTGTATACGCCGCCTAATATAAGTTTATTTAAAACACGAATATTCAGTTAATTAACAATTTATGTCCTGTCGGCGGACAAAAGCTCTGTAAAAGCTTAACCGAGTTACGTTTTAATCCCGGACAGTTCACACATGGAAATCAAATGCACACAAAACGGACACGAATATGAAATGTATCGATTTATACAATGGCCGGTGTCGGATAAATAAAGCACGATGTACGACAGACATTCGGGCGGCTCATCCACCATCGCGCTGCGAGTCCCTGCAAAACGCGGCTATTTCACCCGCGCCGGATTACCGTGATCCTTATTACGATATGGGGAGGGTGCAATATCCGATGACGACGAGCACGAAGCCCGCGGCACTCGTGGTGTTGCAAGCGAGGATTAAATAACTGTGCACAGTACATGTAATGTAGGTAATGCGGAACCCGACGCTCGGCGGCTTCGGGATTACCTCAGTAATACCTGGCTATAAACGTTTTAGCGGGGCGAGGGGCGGGCGCCGGCCGCAATGGCCGCCGACTGAAGCCCTACGTCCTCCGACTGCTACACGTTAAAAATACATAAATCCAGCTCCGCTTCGACCAGACCGCGTCAATATTATATAATTAATTACACCCCGACGTCTCCTATCGATACATCCACACCTAACTCGAACATCGATTTCATCCGGAAGCGCGTTATAATAACACGACGCGGACACAATAGCTGTAATTCCTACTCCGTGACAGGGACTCGTATCGAGCGGTCGGGTGGCATTTCGGTTTCTAATCCCATTGAGGGAACGATGTTTGTGACCGGGGACCATTTTTCATCCGAACGACAAATATTTGGAAAGTTATTTATTTGTGCGCGTATCCGCTGCGCTCGATCGAGGTCGGGACCGCGACCATTGTTCGGGTCGCGGTCGCAGGTAGCCGCGACTCGGGGCGATCGCTCACTACGGCGGTAGCAGCGACACCGCCTAATCTAATTTCTCGGCACAAAAAGTCGAAAGGGTTGCACTGACGAGGTAGCGACTACGCCCATCCTCCCCTCGCCGTTAAATCCTCATTTATAACGCATCAATGTTTTTCGCGCATACCCCGATGGATAATCATGGGAGCGCCCGCTCTGCGAACCGCTGCGCGCTGGGGGCCCCCATCTGTACTACCGCACTGCAGAGCGAATGTGGAAACGCGCCATAAAGGCATTTCAAACTTTATAACTTACAGAGCACCATATCGACAGCCTCCAACAGTCCCCCGCCTGCCGCGGCGGGTATAAGCGGTTCGGGGGGCGGCGCGGGAGGTTCGTCCCCCGCGGCGCCCGCTCGCTGCTGCGAGACCGGCCGGACGATATTCCAAGATCCCATCACGGGACAGACGGTGTGCTCGTGCCAGTACGAGTTCCTCAACTACCAGCGGCTGGCGTCGGGGATGCCGCTGTCGATGTACAGCGCGCCGTACCCGGACGCAGCGACAGCCGCCGGCATGGCCGCCTACTTCCCTGCCCTGGCCGCAGACCAACCGCCTTTCTACGCGAACACAGTAAGTATCACCACTCTTCAAATACTGTAGGACAAGATTTTTAAATGTCCGTATGGTTGCCCAAGCGTATACGGCAAGCGAATACGTCTGAGACGAACCATGTGCGGGTTTCCTCATAATGTTTCCCTTCACGGTACGAGCGTCTGTACTGTGTACTTTCCTCCACCCGGCCCGAACCTGCATCCTCTGCGAGTGCGAAACGGACGCTCAGTAAGTATCATCGGTTTATCTTTCGTTCATCTACTGATATTATTATGTAGGTACTAGGTAAGCACAAGCATTAAAACAAGTCAACTTATTTTCGTGAAAGACCTGTAAGATTACGAAGCACAGTTCAAATCGCCGTTTCACGTTACGATAAAACTGTAGAGTTTGGTCACATTATCCCCTCATACGTTACAAGATGTACTACATCTTTATACTAATTGACATACGAAAAAAATCTCCTCTTTTTTAGAAAAAAGGTTGGTCAAAAAGGTAGAGGCAGCCACAAATTGTAATAAACTCCAAAGTTACTTAATCTTGCATTGTAACAACCTTTGTTGGCAACTGTGTAAAAGACGTCTCTATAAACATAATATCATCAGTCGAATAGTTTCAATT
>DWQO01000240.1:0-10702 GCA_018236845.1 Plebejus melissa
ATATAGGCAGAAGATAAACACATGAGCATACACCTTTTATTTGCACTGGCGAAGCGTTATGAGCGAAGCTACACTGTTTCGCTGCGTTGTGCTTGCGACACGCCGTCAAAGAGGTATTATGTACTAGGGTTGAAAACTTAACATATCACTGCACTGCACGCCGTACGTTGCGTCGTTGATACGGATTGTATGCTACGTCTTGTCGTTCCGTGAACACACCGCGTCCGACGACGCGACGTAGTGAGGCCACCAATGTGGCGCAAAAAGTAATGTAGTGGTACTCTTTGACTTGTATCTCTTGTTTAGCAATATTTATAAATCTTCTGATGCGTATATGAAGCTCGTCTTCTGTTTCCTCTCTATGGTGTGACGGAGGCGAGTTCACGGTCGGTCCACGTGTAACAGTTGATGGATTTACGAGTTCGACTGTTATTAGTTGACGGAAGCTGGCGGTTCGTTGGCAGCGGCCACTGATGTATGAATTGCTATTGTAAATGAATCACATGTTAAGTCTGATCACATTTAGTGTATTGTTTGTCTGTCCGGTCTGTTTACATGACAACGCAATAGCGGCTCATGATGTATTGCATAATCAATAATCATCAATGTCTCCAAAACGCCACGCAACTCTCCATTTTCATCCATATTAATAATGTTTATTTATTGTTACAGGTAATGGTCCTCACAATAGTAAACATGGCTCTAATGAGGTAAAAATGTACAATTTCGCATTTCTCTTCATCTTTATTAGTCTTAAGTTTAAGACTTCTGTGATTATTTTAAAGACGCCGCATAGATTTATTTCAAACTTATCTATATATTATCAATTATCATTCATCACATATTATACTTGAAAATTTTCGGCGCAACAGCTTAACTACACTAAGAATTATCTTACCTGTACGTCATAGTTATTAACTATCTATTTATTTGAATAAATTAAATATTACCGTGGTATTACTTAATGTGTCTACTCCAAGTTCGATGGTTAAATATTGTAACGGCAACATAATATAATGTTACATCCAGTTGTTACATCTGTATATGGATGTTATTGTACGAGACGCGGTTGTTTACCCTGTGTACCGCCCATACATGGACATCAGTGATTTGTGCACTATCGATTATGTAATTATTTGTAATTACATCATCCTTACTTCTCACTATATTATGTACGGTTACATGCGAGAGATTTGCGCTTGCCCTGATATGTCTAACATCTGTAGTTATGCAGTCCTATCTTCATGTCTTTTTTACTCAACGTTTCCGTTTAATCTTCTGTAAATAATTATTTTTTATGAATACAACTATATGAAATGATCGTTTTTTATCGTCACATGCTTATGCTTTAAACAATATTCAAACTGGCATAAAAATGAGATGAACAAGCCCATCTTTGTTAAAAAGCGGAAGTTTTAAATCCTTACCTTTAATATTATACACTCGGTTTTATTATATTTTTTGTAAACAAAAGTAAACATCCTCCAAGGGTATTTGAGTGTCGTCAGTACGGTCGTTGATCGGTGTTTGCCCACTCGGATCACAAAAGGTGCTAACTCAATTAGACGGATCCTCGTCGTGATAATTGTCAAAACCTCTCCAAATATCTCAAGAGATTTAGCACCCTTAATATGCCGACTACGAGTGCCGGTTCCGTACATTCGAAACCACTAAGTTATCCTTGTCTAATAGAGTTTTATTTTACTTGAAAATCTCAATTATACTTTTAACTTAAATTAAACTATTATTTTTATTAAATTTTATTAACTATTTGTTATGCTATCATACTAGCGCTAGTATTTGTCTTGATAAAAATATATTCGAAGCATTTTTTTATTGAATTGTAAGTTTTAAAGGATTGAAAATTCAGATAGCCTTCTGTAATATTCGATTTTCTCCTTCTAGTCAGCATATTATATTCGGCCTAACGTCTGCGGTTTTAACAGAATGCAGTCTACTGAATTTCTTAGGGAAACGACCGTGGGTGGACATTTCGTACATATTTCACGTCGACGTGGCAACGCCGGATAATTAACGATGCGATCTGCGATGTTCCGGACGATCTCGGCATGCGTCCCACATAGTCTCGTCGGTCGCAACCTATGCCATTTGCTATTTCTGGCTTAATTGCATAGGAAATTGTTTCGAGTTTATTTCCGTAACTGTTTCTGCTGTGTGGCTATTACCCAATATTAATGCTCTGGCCTCGAAACGGGGATACGCTTTAAAACAGAAAAGAAAATTAAAGCAAAAAGCACACTACCGAAACGCGCGCCAACGAAACAACAATATATCACGCGTTCAGTTGAAATCCATTGAAAGATCCCAAAAAGGCACTGACAGAATACGACCACTCGAGTTGACCCCGGATTTGTGCGGAGACCCCGCGCATTCAGTGCGAGACCCCCGCTTTCACTGGCTCACCATCAGTCTCGCCTGTCACACTAAACAAAATACATTAGACGCTTTAAACCTTTTATTTTGTAATCTACGTGAAATATCGCCTCGGTGATTGGAATTTATTCACACCGTTCACGCCGCCGTAAATCCCACCATGGATCACGCTCAACAGGATTACCCCGCCAGAAAAATATTGTTCCTCCACATACGTGCGAGTATTCTTGTTGATAATTTGTGCCACCAAAGTTTCCCATGCGAACAGCGCGGTGGTAACACATTATCGCTCTATTTCATTTTTTTATAACTCGTTTAGTGTAACTAACTGCAAGGAATAATTACAATTTAATATCTGTAATATTTGCATGTGTATCGAGTGACTGGATCCCGATAAAAATGCAAACTACCTGATATTCGATGTGGTTGAAAACATGTTTCATGAATAATTCTTCAGATAATGATATCTCTTCATGCACTACTAAACAGTTTCATCCAATTTTGCGTGTTTCGGTATTTTTAACAGTGAAAGAATTTAATAATAATGTGTCAAATAACTGTAAATATTTGATTGCGAATTTCAACTAGGTTAATTCAAAATTTATTCTGATTGCTTACTTTCCCTATAGTTTTCAAGTAGGTTCTTAATTTGGTGCACATTTTTGATGTAACAAAGTAATTCACCCTGTGAAGAAAGGTAAGAAGACAGACTACATGCAACAGGTGGATTTACAAATGTTTAAGTATCGAAAGTGTTTTTTATTTCTATCAAGTAAAAAGAATGATTTTTCCTAGCCGGAAGATGGTCCTCTGCAGTTTTCAAATTAATTGGCCTGTGCCTGTGTGTCGTTAGAGGCAGCTGGCAGCATCTGCGGTATAATGTGATAAACGATACACAAGCTCCGATTTAACTGAACCTTGTTTGCGCACCATGTAAATAACACTTGTACTAGTCTACTCGTTGTATTGCGTATTACAAAGGTTAGGTAATTAGGTATCTAAGTCGTGATTCGTCACTTGGACGCCTGCCTTTTTTGATTCGCCATAAATTCTTATTAGGTACTGCATCTTCTGATGCCTGTTAAGCATTCGTCATGTATAACTAACATCAGCTAATAGACCTATTTAGGGTTCCGTATCCAAGGGTAAAAATGGAACCCTATTACTAAGACTTCGATGTCTGTCCGTCTGTCTGTCTGTCTCCAGACTGTATCTCAAGAACAATCATGTACTAGATCAGACTGCAGCGTAATTTGTAATATTTGTTTTGTACTATTTGCGTGAACTATGACATGGCCTGCAGCGAGAAAGTGATGCCTTTTGCAGCAGTAGCTACGATCAGCGGCACAGCGACTGTGTGCCATATTTGTATGTAAATAGGTCAAATTCAACATGTTCGGTTCTGACTTCTGTGCCTAGGACCTAGGTCAAAGCGGTACTCTCATTACTTAGATCACTTTGTTTTCCATCTGTCCGTCTTTTCAAGGGTCAGTATTTCCGGAGCGCTTGGAGATATCATGTTCAAATTGAATTGCATGATATAAATAATAGTTCGTAGGAGAAGTTGGTATCTAACTGTAGTTTAAGAAGAAGGAAAAAAAGAGGGCAGTCGGTAGGATTAACTAGTTAGGTTAGGTTTATGTCACGTTTTACGTCCCTATAATGATTCCTAGGTGATTTTAATATCTGCCAAATCATTTACGGTAATAACTTTTGTTTCTAAAGGTTAGGTTATTACTTATTGTTAATATACTGTTGTTTACTTTCACAAATAGTAATTACGTTGTTACAATTGTATAAAGTCGTAGTTTCACTGTCACCGCTAATGCAGCAATCAATGACGGTTGCAATCATTGTACTTTCTATACGATAAGTCCAACTCTCTAAAATCCAGTAGCTTTATACATTTTGTAAGTAAAAGTTAAATGCTAATGCCACATTGTAACTTTCGACTTCGAATCGAGTGCGTCGATGAACGGTTTTAGGTCGAATCCAGTAGTCACAGTTTTCGACGCATGACGAAACGATTACAAAGCATAGAGTGAAAAGCTAGTAGAAGTAGCAGCAGAGCAAATTGGTGTGGGAACTCCACTTTGATACGTATACAATCGTGTTTTTGCACAGATTTCGCTTGCTGTAATATTGAGATATGGAAGTCTTATTCCATAATATGACAGACACTGTTGGTTACAGATGAGTATATTATTGTTTAGTTTATATGAAACAGGCCATGTTCATCCAAATGCTACTTAACTCTAACACAAGATACGTTTAAGTTGCCCATTGTCTATTTTAAAGCGTTAGATAGAGTTAGCTCTATCTAACGCTCGTTGCATAAAACGCCGTTTCTTGCAAATAAAAGAATGTCTACCGTCCCCAATACTTCAATAACATTAAACTCCCGACAGCCAGTCGACGCAGTGAATACTGATTGGCTGATACAGGATAATCTGCTGCCATAAAATCTAGACAAGATAATACGAAGATACATCTTTGACATGACTTTTATTTGTTCGATCTAGTTGGATCAAAGGTTAAATTAATGTTATATTTAATTTAAATTCGAATTTTAAATAATGTTTCCCGCCTGCTGTTCTTTGTGGATGCCCCGCTGCGAACTATTTGCTCTTATAGCGAAATTTTTAATTTATATAACAATTAATTAGGTTAATATTATGTGTGGCGATGCTCATTAGCATTCGTGTTAACCAGGCCAAGATACGTGCCAGATATGAATCATTCATGCTAATTATATGACAGCCACTTTTATAACTTGAAGTGCACTTAATTTGGTATTATAAGTATCGGCTATGTTAAAAAGGTCTTTTTAGTATTATTCCGTGTTTAAAAGTCACAAAAATTGAGAATTGAATTGAAGACTTTACCTGTATTAACTTGGAAGGTGATCTCTGTTTTCATAAAGTGATGATTTTCTTCTTCCAGTTAAATGACTAGTCGAAGTTAATAAACCTTCAACTGTTCTTAACAGCCACTGATATCATGCGTCCAACGCTAGTTTGTCGCTAGATCTAAAATGTAACAAGGTATTAGTCGGTATTAGCGGGTAAAAGTTAAAACAAGAACAGCAACCGAACATCCTCCGCGCCGTGTTCGACAAATATTACGTCCAATTAACGCTGCGTATTTATATATCCGATGTAATCGACATGCTGCGAGGCGGAGGACAATGGCGACGCGGTAGGCCCAGGGCGATTGATGGACTGAAAGATAGGGCTTATGGAACTAAATTCTGATGTTTAGTCTTTAGACGAAGTATTGAGTCATAAGCCAGGATGTTGATAAAAGCTAGGTTGGTCGCCTTTCCAAATCCTTTAGCTATGGAACGTGGAATTTCCAAAAGAAGCTTATGTCAGGTCATTGACGAGACAAAAGTTGTCTGATTTACCAGGTTTTGTATGCTTTAATTTATTCTTCTTTACATTGAGGCCCCTAAGTATTTAAATTGAGCTACGCGCAGGCCGCACTCGCGTTCTAAGCGTAGCGTGCGCGATAGCGATCTATGCGAGCGAGCAATTGCCTTGTTTGTCTTACAGGACATCGCGGTGCCATTACTTTGCCTTCTTATCTGCCCATTGGGTACACAACATCGGCGAACGCAAATGAAGGATAGAATTTAGAACCGACCTTTTTAGTTTGGCACTAATGTTACTTCGCTTTTGTTTACGACTCAGGTTCACAGTTTATGTATCTACAAAACTCCTAAATATAGACACCTCTTCTTGATATTGGATGCAAAGATCCGAAATAAAATGTTTGAGAGAACTTCTACTGAATTGAAATAAAATATGTTGCAGTTATAACGGCAAATGTTATCGATATCTAAATCGGAATTCGTACCGTAATATCCATAACAATATTATAATTTGTTTCGCCTACGCAAGGATTTTATCCTCGGTCGACACATGAGTGTATTATAAAGTATCAGTCGTGCAATCATATAACGTCGGTAATGTAAAGCTTTAAGCACAATCTGACATCAAAGTCACAAACGTTCGCGGCGCACGTACAGACGACGTCGATGTCGTTTTATTAATGCCCATTCCAGAGATACGCGTGGTAGTTTACCCGCGGCGGATAAAATATGAACCTCTGAGTCGAGTCAAGGCGAACGTTAGGCACAATGTTGCGTAATTTATCTAAAGACAACTTGGAGACCGGAAACATGCATATTATTATTGCATATGGTCAAAATGCATAAAGCAGTTCCCACTGGCCAGCTTTTTGCAGCCAGTTGAACGTAACTGGAAATATGTGGCTGACGGCTGCTTAGTTCTCGACATTATATATTGTGCTATCATATTATTATGAGGTACCAAAATACTACCTAATGCGGTACTGGTCAAATAGCAGAATCTTATAGACGGCACGAAATTGTAAGCTAGAATAAAACAGCCGCTTAACTTGCTCTAACGAAACATTAATTGTTACATTAAATCTTCTCGGAGATATTATCCGCAGCGTCGGTATTGCAGGCATTTGTTAGTTTTAATTTAAAAGATAAGTGGGGAGTGGCGACGCACGACGCGCATATATTATACGACAACGCGGAATCACCTCATACCTTACACAATTATGAGCGCCGGATCGCGGCTGTTTGTCTATTGCCGGTCGTTGAACTCTCAAGGACTGGGCATTTTCGCCGATGAGATGGCATGGACCAATTCCTAAAATCTCGATGGTTAAATGGTTAAGCAGAAGTTTAGCAGGGATAACGCAGTCAATCAGGAGAACTCTACTATTTAATAAACTTTTCAAAACTTTCAACAACCTTAGGACTCTACAATATTTTGTTCTCAAGAAAATGAGTTATATCCAGCAGTTCTGGGTTTTACTCGACTAGGTCGTAGAAATGGGGACGCGTGAAGCGAACGCAACAGCTATCTGTCGATGCTATCAGGACATAAACACACGTTGATTACTCCACCACTCCCTTGAACAAATTGAATTGCTGTAGCGCTGCCTTTACTGCGAGCTTCATTTGCTTTTTACGTTCGATTTTATTTCATCCGAGAGAAAAGAGTAAGCGGACTCAGGCGTTAAAGAGATTGTGGCACGGTTTTAATTAAGTTCAGTGGTAAGTTAACTGTTAGTGTGGATTACTTAAACCCTCGCTTCGGGTACTAACTTCTAATGCTATGTAGGATCGGATAAGAAATTAAACGTTTGGGTAATCTAAGATGCATGAAATGAAAACACGCTCGCAATTTGTAAATGCAATTCTTGATAATCTTGTCGGATGGACCATAGTAGTCGGTGCTCCAGTTCGGACGGAGCCCTCGGGAAATGAAACTCAGCTCCGAATGCTCGATGGTAACCCAGCGCAACATCACAATCAAGCCGATCCTAACCGCAACATTAAGACTGCTGTCTAGACTGTAGAGTACTGACTAGTACCTTGACTATAGATTGGAATTTACTACATATTCGATTTATTTAAGCTAACACGACTAATGGATGATTTGTATCAATTAAGTTCGCCTAAAAGCATCTATATTCAGAAATTCCATCCATCACCGAGTATTATGGGCATAGGAAATGAGTTGCGACCACGCACGCGGCACGTCCATCATGGCCGATTGTGTACACTGGGAGCCACAATAAGTCTGTCGGTAGTATTGTAATTTTCCAAGTCATTACATTTTGTCAGTGGCTCGGAGGCACCCCACGCGGGCACGGTTTTTGCCGGCACATCTATCATTATGAGTTTATTATTTGTTCGACCTTGGCCGTGAACGGGCGAGGTAACAGTGCACATGGCGTTGGGGCGTCAGCACAAAAAATGTAATTGATGTTTTTAATTTTTGTGCGTTTGCTTTTATAATCTTCTGCCAAACTAGGGTTATTAAAATGCAAATAGCTAGTGGGTAATTATATGCTATGGTGTTTTGGTTATGTTTCGAAAATAAAATCTTAATATTATGTATATCATTTTGGTTTGAACGATAATAATAGTTGGGTTAAAACTTAAAGTATTTCGGCTAAGAGTATGATCGAAGATAAAATAAAGTACACAGAATAAGCGGGTTGCGCAGATCCTTTGATGGAGTAGTTAATAAACGTTTAGGTATCGTATTACCCCTTCCTTTAGAGTTGTGAGACGCCGCCTGCTGCTCTATAGGGGACATAAAGAGGGCTGATTGTATTATTATGGGTTAATAATATTATGATGGCTCGAATGCAGTAGGCGTCTTAATGTTAGTGCCATTAAATTTTATTAACGTCGGTAAGTACTCGTACTTGTTTAAGCAAATTGTAGGTTCCCCCTAGAGAGCGAGTTTGTGCCGTTCAAATATACATTAGTCGGCCAAGTGCGACAGTCACGAACTTTTACTATAATTACTGGCGGAGTGACGTCAGGATTACATTAACCAGCTATTTCAGATGAACGCTGGTCGATCCGCACCGCTGAGCGCAGCAGGAGTCCCCAACGCGTACAAATATCCATAAAGTGGTACTATTGGAGTCTTTGTCCAATGTGCCAAATTATACTTCTGTGTGAGTTCTGTAATAGTTATTTCGCCTGAAGCAGATTGATGTTCAACTGAATGGTTTCCATTATTCTAATTACTTTCAGTCCAGTTGTTGCACTTGAGTATAAAATGATTTATGTAAAATACCCAATATGTATTTACATGCCATGAATCATTAAGTATCTTTCTGACAATGCTGTTTCCTTTGTTTTATTTATATTGTTTTAGTGTAGTATTGATTGTTATTAATGTTCCACTTTACAATTCTGGTCAGTTGTTGGTCAGTAAAGTCGGTGGGAATTCGGTACCCCGATCACGTCAAAGCCACGTTAGCTTACGTTTTCTAAAATATCGCTTCCTGTGTTGTTTGCTTGACTTAAAAGCTGATGTGACTCATTAGTTACGTTTTTTTCCAGATACGAGCTTATAACTTTTAACTTTTTCGGCTGTGATTTTTCTCTGCTAACATCCTTTAACGCAGTAATATCCGCAAGTAATCTACTGAAATACATATTTATTTCGATCCCAAGTTCATTATGGATTCACATTTTTACAGTAATTGACATTGCGAGTGGCATTCTTTTATGATTCACTGTTGATACTGCCAAAGTTGTAGGAATCCGATACTTTTCAGGTACGGCCGGGCGAAGATAAAATGCAAATATTTGAGTTGAAACTCGTTCCGTATTGATTCGGTTCGTTCGCGAATACTATTTGCGTTCTATTAATATTCTGATTGATCGGTATCGCTTTACTGCACATTGCCTAATCCAAGTGTAGATTTGGGTCAATTGCTCCAACGCAGAGCAAACTGCCGAAATCCGATGCTAATGCAATCGATTCTGGATGGGTCCAGAATCGATTATTACTGGTTAAACGTCTCTAGACTGTGGTTATTGCTGAGTTGTGTAAGATCGCATTAAATGGATACCACAGGGAATGGTGTTAATGTAAATACCAGTAGACTTTGGTTTATGTCGGTGGCTTAATTCTTACGACTTATTATAATAGAGACCGCAATAAACTTGTCAGGGTTTCGAGGTATTTCCAGGAATACTCCGTGTTATGTTAATTACATAATAGATTTTGTATAAGTATCTAGGACCATTAAAATGTAAGGCGCTCCGCCCATTTCCCACAATCAGATTTTGAACGAGACATTAAACATCTGCGATAAAATCTACGATAGTGTCGGGCCGGTTATCGAACCTACGAAAAGTCGAAGTGGGCATACAGCCAAACGGCTCCAAAGGCGATACGTTGCCCAAATATTTGTGGATCCTTTCCCACTTCGGTGGGGTTAAAAGATTTACAACGCGTTACACCTGTTGCCGTAGTCGGTAATCACGACCTATTTTGGGATTATGGACATTAATCTAGTTGAGTAACGATCCCCGCCGCTCACGAGTTGCGTGGGATATTTTGACATCCCATCCCGTTTTAGACACAATGCCCCCCGAAAGATTTAATTCGAGGCATATTTTTGTTCGTTTGAAGATATAAGTATGGCATCAACGTGTGACTTTTATATAACTTTATTTTATTATGTTATAATTTTAATTGATAATTGCTAATTTATTCAATATCATTACATCAGTTTGACTTTTTTACAATTTGATTTTATTAAAATTTATAATCTTTTTTACATTTTCGCAATGAAATTATTATAATTACTTAGATTACTTTTCAATTAATTGCATGTCCTTTTAATTTTTAATTTTATGTACCAATTGTTATTAACTTAATTTTGATTGTTTAATTGAATTTATCTAAAATGTTGTGCATATCTATAAGTGATGTAAACACTAGCTCTTATT
>DWQO01000241.1:0-10692 GCA_018236845.1 Plebejus melissa
AGAGTGCTCTTGTGTACTGCGCACACATCTGGGCACTATAAAATTACTCCTGCGCTCCTTAGTAATTACAAGTTTCAATGGAACCAGCCACCGTCACCCAAATCGGTGTGGGGAGGAGTGTTATCAGAGAAGTTGATTCATATTATGCAGATGGCGGACCTTCGTAATTTGGTCACGTTATGTCAAACCCATCCGACAGATTACGATTCACGGCTAACACTGAATTGACATACGACCAATAATAAGTCTGTCTGTTGTGTGTGTTATTTTAAAATAGTGACACTTTATTATTCTATAAGGTTACTTAAAATAAAGTTGAGCTTTACTAACTTAAAATGACGACTATTGAAGCGCGTCATTTTAAGTTAGTAAAGCTCAACTTTATTTTAAATAACCTTATCTAAATATATAAAACTCAAAAGTGACCGACTGACATGGTGATCTATCAACGCACAGCCCAAACCACTGGACGGATCGGGTTGAAATTTGGCATACAGGTAGATGTTATGACGTAGCCATCCGTTAAGAAAGGATTTTGATCAATTCAACCCCCAGGGGGTTAAAATAGGGGAGGGGAAAAGGTAAGACCTACTAGGCGGTAGTCTTAACTACACTGCAGTCTGCAGCGGAGCGCGACACGTCACGGTTAAATATTATTTGTATGCAAATTGCAACCGTAAGAGCGAAACCGCACGACGGCAGTGCTATGCGACACAACGTCAGTGCCATGGAACGTGAAGTGTCGCGTCGCTCTGCTGCAGCTCAGTGTCGCTTAGTGCGGTTGCGGTTAGGATATTTTATAATATAAATACGAGAGAAGGGCGCATAATTTCAAGTAAGACAAGCTCTACTCCTGTGTCAATTAAGTTTTGCAAACATTTGTAACTTAGTGCTTTTTTTTTCAGAGTTTCATCGACCACCAGAGAAAACGGATTGAGTCACTCCATAAGTCACCAACCTATAAGTGATACTTATGAAGCGCTCTGATAGTTAACAATATTAAGAACAAATTAGCGGTACCTGCATATATTATCAATTTTATATACATTTAAAATCAGACACACGCTTGTAGCTATAATATAATTTTAACACATATATTTTACCACTTTGTATGTCATAAATAGTAAAAATAAACTACGATGATTTGTAATGAGTAATGACTTTTTCGGTCAGAAATAGTTGAAAATCTGACTGCAAATGCAGAACAATTTCTTCTCGAGAATGGACTATAAGTTTAAAATGTATCGCAAAGAAATTACAATACTAGTAGTTGGAAAAGTTTCTCTAACGTTTTAAAACTTACATAGCTATATTGTAATCTGAAATCATGTATAAGATACCTACTAATAGTAATTATTGTTCGCTTATAAAAAGTAGATCAATGTGAAGTCAAACATTTCCAATGCCCATCTGTGATATTCTTATTCTTTTTCAATATTATTTATTTCATTGCTTATTGTCTAACGTGTACTTTTTATTTTCTTGATGTTTTTATAAAAGTATTATTTATAATGTATGATTAATGTTTATGTAGTTTGTATGAAATTGAAAATTTTGCTAGCTGCTAAATCAATTGTGATGGGTGCAATAAAACCAATATTAGGTATTTATTACAATGGTACTGAAGTAATTTTTATATCATTTATGCTTCAATCTACGAATTCGAATCATGTGCATGAAAAAAATTGACCGCTATAATTGTTTGGTGGACAATTGGCATATTGTTTTTTTTATATAGCACTGATCCAGGGCTCGAATCCAGTGATTCAGATTCTTGCTAAAATCATAATGTAAATAAGCCCTAACGTTTATTATGTCGCCTGAGCTGCATACATACGTACGTAAGAATAATACTACTAGACAGAAAATTGCACTAGATCAGAGAAAAAAAATGTGGTTAAAATCCTTCTAACTTTTTGTAGCTTTATGACGACTAATAATATTGTAGCTTTACTTAGAAAAGGAGATTAGTATGTAGAAATAGTTTTATATGTGCTCGGTTTCTGAAGTGAATTCGACATAATATAAGTAGTTGTTTATTTATTTAATAGAGGTTGTGATGACTAATGTAATCCAAACGCGTAACAAAATGAAAAGCGCTGTTGTAAAGATAGATATTAATATCATTTTTGACCAGAGTTTATCTATTCGCTAGCTTGTAATTGGCTAATGTTAACACGTAGGTTAACACGTCAAATAACAATAACAACTCTGTTGAATACATAAACTTCTACTATAAGAACAGAAACTAGGCACTAGTAACATAATATAAAAGCTATAACTATTAAATCCGAAATTTTATTAAATATTTTTATACTATACCAAATGAATAATTATAAAGATTATATTGTTATAGTCTCATACTCATTTTTAACATTTTATCTTCATCATATCGAAATGAGTAATTAATCTTACGAATAAAAGGATTGTCGATGTAATAATGGGTCATGGGAGTTAAATTTTTGTGTGTTGTAAATTCGGGTAAATACAACGAAATAACATTTTTTTCATCAAGTAGTAATTGACCTTGAATAGGTGAGCCACTAAAGAGAGGTTGATCAATGATCTGGGTGCCTAGTGTGAGTTTTTTGTTTGACATTCGATCGTGAATGCGTTTGGCGTTTACTAAGATTTTGTATGGGAATTGGGCTCCTGTGATAATGTCTAGGTGGCGCTGTACAAATCCCATACAAAATCTTAGTAAACGCCAAACGCGTTCATGATCGAATGTCAAACAAAAAACTCACACTAGGCACTCTCGAGTGTGGAATGAGTACAAGGAATTATAGATTGTAATATTTTATAACGTTACCAAATGTCATTATAATTATATTGTTGTTTTAATAAATATACATAAATATGCAGCTGTATTATTTCTGTCCCTGTGTCCCAAATGTTATCAATAAACACTTTATTATGAACAAAATCTGTCTCAATAAGTGGGGTAAGTATAAATAAAAATCTCAGTAGCAAATTAAATTCATAGTTTTATTTTAAAATAAATAAAAAAAATCAAGAAAACACTCGTTTGGAGAATTTTCCATATATTAAATACATCATACAAAAGATGTCAATACAAACTAAATCACTTGGTGCAAAGGCAAGCCTGTCGGTTCGGGAAACCGATATTAGCCTCTCATACACATCCAACAAAAGAAGTTACTTATGACTCAACAAAATACTGCCTTCCTCGTGGAATGCATTCGTAGGCATCTCCCAATTTTGAATAGTACAATGCATTTGATCATGATTCTACTTTGTAAAAAAGAGGTATATAAAAAGCGTACAACACTTCAAAAGTGAAAACAAACATGACAATTTAGTTTTTTTTTTGCTTTACAATAAATAAAAATAATAAACTCAAATATCTAACTTAAGTATGAAATAATTTACTATAACTTTACACCTAAATGATATAATGTATTGCAACACGATCGAGGAGCCGTGGAACGCGCTTCGGATCGGACCGACGATAATTTCAGCTGGCGAATAATCTCGATCAATAAATCTAGTGGTTGTGATTTATCTTTGGCTTTCTGGGGCGCGCCCGTTCCAGGACCCCTCCCGACGCAACGTGAGGTGCGTACGCGCTAACATCTAACGATATCTCATAAGTACTTACAGAGTTACAGATCTACCGAGAAGCTGATGCGTACTAAAAGCGAATAGAGAACTTCAACCGAATCGAAAGCGGACGTACGACGATACGATTAGCCGCGAAAGGAATTCAAAAAGCATTGGGATCTGTCAGAACTATAAAAAAAAAGTAAATCAACGGACCGAGGGAAGCCTTCGCCGATCGGTCAGTCGCGACGCGGCGCGGTGGGCCGGCGCGCGGTAGATAAGGACGGGGGAGCCGCCGACGCGCGCGGCGCTCGCTCGAACCGGTATACGCGGGCTCAGTCGGGGAATGACGTCACATTATTGTCATGCACTATCGACTTACTCAGCCGAGCGTTTGCAGTTTGGTCCCCACGCTGCCCCGGGTCGAACGAACGCCGCGGCGAGTCGTAACCAGAACGTATTGCGTTTAGTCGAAAGAGATTTTCATATTCCGCGACCGAATATAAAAATCGCCCACTAAAATTTCAGGAATCTATCTGGCGCTGTCGTTACCTAACGGCCGAGAACTTGCTGGTGCAGCAAGTCGCCTAGGTAGCGCTCGCACGCGCCGCCCAGTCGCGCACCGCACGTGGAATACTCAGTTGTTATCGATTTTCACAGCATACGACAGAGTTCATATTTTGTATAATATTATGCCTAATCTTTGATACTAATTTAAATCTCCAAATAATTTCATTATCCTGTCGAACATTATAGATTTTCTATATTTATCTCTTTAATATAACAAATAATAGTATACAGAAAATCGATACCATCCAATACATTTTGCACAAGCGGATCGCATCGCGATTGTTTAGTTGAAAGTATGTTTTAAATTCCGTCGCCCGATACACCTCCGTACGAGGTCGTCCTTCGTTAACTTATTAAATGCTCGCATGTCGGCATAACAACGCTTATCACAATATAAAAATATATATTAAAAGAAGCTTACACTAGAACTACACATTGAAGATATACTCTGGTCTGCATTTGCCACCACACTTGCAACGCTACAACCACGTGATTATATTGGTGATCTTTTTGTATTTTTTTTATTTTTTTTTATTTGTGCGGCAGCATATGCATGTATGCAAGTAACTCACGACATTCTAAACATACAGTCATCGCAGCTAGCGAACGTTTCGCCTCCGACGGGGAAGAAATGGCAGCGACCCAACACTCTCCGCTCTGGTAACTGGCTCGGTGTTTTGTACTCACAGTTTCGAAGGCGCACCATTTCCTCCCATTACAACTAATACGATGATTTAGCACAAATTTATATAAAGCACATCAGAATGAAACTTAATACTTTCCGCTCTATCATTCCATAAAAATATAACATCTGATTATATAAAAAAAAACAATATTTTTATATGTAAAGGAATACCTTCTAATAAATATTTTAAGTGAACTGAAACACGCGCCGCACCGGCGCGGGCGCCGACGCAGACACAAATGGCGGAAGCTGTAATCTTTACTAAAATACATGTGCACTTAGTGATCTTAAAGATTAGATAGCTCGAAACGTTAAGCCTAAAAGGTTTCTACGATATTTTTAATATTTTTGTTGCAGCTTACATTAGGCTTTCGTAAACATTATTAGAATTATTATATGGGTATATTTTTTCAAGAATGATTTTGCCGCCTTATGCTAGAGTACATCTATAAAGTTTCAGTAAGATTCTCTATGACGTAACGGCTGTCTCTTCAACTTTCCTCTGTAAAGTAAACAAAACACACGTTAAAATAAATATCAAAAATTTGTTACACTAGGTTTGTATAAATATAATATTCTGTTGAAGTGTGTAGTGCAAATGTTTAAATTAAATACGCAAAGCGTGTTAAGTTATAATTACATGCAATTACTTATAATTATTACGTGTTAGTGTGAGTGTATACGTGTGTGTAACCGCGTACGTACGTACAGGCAGTGTTGTAACTCTCTCGAGCCTTTAGTCCTGTATTAAGACTTGAACTTTCCTTGACGACTTGATTCATTATTTTTATAATTGAAGTAAAACTATATAATTTTAACTCTAAATACAAAATATAATAAATTATATATAATAAAATAAGTGAATTATATAATATTTTAAATTCTACATATATGTATTTCATATTTTTACAGTAAACTAAATTAATTATACACACCCGTCACCCAAAAAAAAAACAGATTTTTGTGTCTGTTGCAACACTCAAAACCACAAATATTGGTATGGAGACAAAATGTCAGCTAAGGTAGCGATTTTTGTATAGCTTAGGATTTTGACCTCCAACTTTAACTGCATCAAGCCAAACATATAAAACAAATAAAAACACAACAAAGAAAACAACACAAAAAAACTAACTAAAGTGTTTGTCACTCGAGTCAAGCAAAACTGTTATATATTTTGAATTGATAACTTTCGCCCCTGTTAGAGATTGAAGTTATATGATGTAGCCTAAGCGCTCGATTCATCTAGCTTTTAATGATGAACTAATTCACTCTTCATTCGAGCCTAGCATAACTACATTTTTAATTTTATCACTTATTAGACACTGAAGTCATAAAACAGCTTGGATGCTCGATTCTTCTAGCATCGAACTAATATAAAAAAATCATTAACTAGGTCACTCGTTACACGATGTGAGCGGATACTGTAGTGCGTCTAACGGACTCGAGCGTTACAACGTGTGCGTGTACGTACCGCGCGCGCCAACGACAATGGATTTACGTTTGATGTCGTGCGCCGGCGCGGGCCGCACCACGCCCGCCGCGCCCGCCAGGTGTCCGCCGCCCGCGCGGATCGGCTTCGCTGTAATACACAATAATACATTAGATTATGGTTTACTAGTCTGTATAGCTTCGGTCTAGGAAGTTGTTCTACTTACTGAAAAAAAATATTTAAGGTAGTAGTAGTATTTGACAGAAGTTTTTCCATTTATTTCAGCCATTTTGATTGACTGATGTCAAAACGTTAACCAATCAACAATGCAAAACGCTCTGCCTTCAAAAAAGTTACGAAACCAGCTGTGATTTAAACTAAATTGGATCAAAATATAGTTGTCAAATTACAAACAATATCAGTAGTGTAATATTATTTACCGATTTGTGCCTGCACGCCCCGGCGTGCGAGGTTCTTGGCGCGCACCGCCTCCTTGATCCTGTCAACCTCGAACTGGTACCGCTTGCGGTCGCGCATAGCACCCTCCTTAGCTTCCTGTGATAACAACACAAAAATGTACTATTACTAATAAAAACTAATAATTTAATAAAATATCAAATATGATAAATGATTTTATTGCTCTTTTAATTATGATTTTAATTCTCAACAAGTAAAATTTTACGATACAACAAGTAACATTTATACAACGATACATCAACTAGAGATATTCCTCTTTTGTTTCTCTTATCAACTACATACTAAATAAGTTGTTGAGAGGAGTACTATACTTAATATTCAAATGCTCGGAGTTACGACAGTGAAATGTCCTGTTCTATCAAGCGCATTTTCCAACATAAAAAGGAGAACACTTGCAATGTTTAAATATTTTCAGATAATCAGTATAAATCAGTTTAACAGATAATGTAGGCCAGCAACGCAACAGCAGCTCTCCTAATGTTGCGAGTGTCCATGGGCGACGGTAGTTGATTTCCATCTGGTGACCCGTTAGCTCGTTTGCCCCCTTATTTTATTAAAAAACAAGGGTGCAAACAAGCTAGCGGTAACGTGTAACTTGGTTTACAAATTAGTGTCACCTTGAGCGCGGTCTCGAGCGCCTTGACTCGCTCCATGGTGGCGCGCAGTCGCTTCTCCAGCTTGGGCAGCTCGCAGCGCAGGTCGGCGTTGTCGCGCACCAGCTGCTTGTGCACCTTCGTCAGCTGCTCCAGATTGTTCTCCAGGAACGAGATCTTCTGCTTCTGGGCGAGCGACCCGCCCTCCTCCTCCGCGCCCTCCTCCGAGTTCGTAGATTTCTTGATGCGCGCCTAAAACAGGGAAAGTTTAAAACGATAAAATTCACAAATATTTTACTTATACACATAACTGGTTTACTAACTTACACGTCTTGGTCTACAGATATTATAATGTTGTGTACAGATGTTTTATTATTATTTACCAAACGACCTGTTCTACCATATCAGACAAGAACAAAAGACCGTATTACGTCGATATGTTAATCTTTTTACTAGGACAACCAAGTCTTAAAGGGAAGACGTATCACATGAATTTCATGTGATACGTCTTCTGAGTCACGTTCTGATAAGAAAGTTACTCTATCAATTTTATACTTTGAAAAGATTGTCAACATACCTGTAGGTCCTGGACGAACAGTTTCCGCAGGTTGTGCAAGGTCTGCAGCTCCTTGGCCACGGTGTCCTCCAGCCCTTTCAGGTCGGCGCGGGCTTGCTCGCGGCGCTCCACGCTTTGACTACAAACACACACGCAATAAGCAAATATAAAAACAGGCTATGTAAGCTCACTCGTAATTGGTTAGTTTCAATCTGAAACAGCAAGCAAAGTTTGTGTGCGACTTTTTACATATACGTCGTAACGTGACACTTTTATACGGGATCCGCACACCGATTAAAAGAAATTTATGAATTTATGAAGATTATTATGTGTGTTAATATAATTTTATGAAGCCATATTATTACCTGAAACGTGATCGAGCTACAGCACGCACCCATCCATATTACGCCGCGCGGTGACTAGGCCGTGCTTTCGAATGTGCCGACTCCCGGCAGAATGAATATGAATGGGATACGTGCGGAATAAAATGACAAATCAAAAATAAAAAGCGAGGCGTCACAAGACCTTGCACTACATACGTACTCACTCGATAGACAACTCATCGCTATAAAGTTACCTAGTATCGAGCCATTTAATCTAGAATACTAAAATTGCCACCGATCAGTGGAGCCCGTCTAGATTAAATCGCGGGCGTGACCGGCCCCGGCCCGGCGGGAACTTGGTGCAACATTGAATTTGGACTGAACGTGAATGATAAGACTTGCCACAAGTTCTCGGCCCGGAGGTGAGGCGATAATCACTCGTCGGCATATAAGAGTGCACACTAGGGAGTGAACGTGGGAAGGAACAACAAATGCAGAAGGAATGTGGGTGCATGCGCTACATGATGTCCGCGGTGGACGAAATGCAAAATGGAATGGCGTCGTCGAGTCTTCGAATCTCTTTAAATGCAATTAACGTCGTCTCCGAACGAAAAGCCATCGGTAGTAGATATGGTCGACAAGTGTTATACAAAAATATTTAAGAAAAATATGTCACTCGTAAACTCTCTTTACAACTCTATGTACACGACTATTTACAATGTTTTGAACGCGTTAATCTCACTCGTAAATGCTGTATAACGAAATTGTGCCAAATAATACTGCTTTTAACTAAAAATTAACACGAACCGAAATTTTATCACAAAACACGACTAGCGAGGCAGTGAATGTTAAGTTGTTAACCGCGTTCCCCTACCGTTGTACAAATTATCACTATATTTATTGACTAGTTACAGTATAAAGTATCTAGTAGATTTATCTAACAAGAGTAACAATCAACAGTGAACTACTCAACTAGTGTTAGAGTCGAGAAGAAGAAACATTTTTTAGAGGGCCGCTACACATAATTGGTATTAAGTTCCAATAATCATGCTATTAAATACACATGGAATAACCACAACGAACATGCTCAACGTTAAAAATAGTTACCAATTAGTAAAATAATTAAAATATCAACTGTTACTCCTAGTATAAATTGCCTAATATAAAAAAATAAGTAACATAATAATTTTGGAAGCGAAGCATCGAAACGTTACGTAATCAACCCTAAAACAAGAAGTCTACGTATCGGGCACAGCTGCCTTATATAATCTCATTAAACCTATAATACTTTATTGCCACTCGTGCTTATATAAGGCAGTTGCGGTGATAGAGAAGCGAATCGTCTACTTCATGGATCTCGTCAACGCAGGTCACGTCAAATCAATTACTGTAATGTAAAGGCACGAAACGATAAATCGGCGGCATGGAGACCCATGACGGTATCACAGTGAAGGCGGCAAGCTCAAACCAAAACAACAATCTGTGGGTAGCGATGGGTGAGCAGGATCATGGTGACGGATATGAGCAGATGCAGCTGGAGGGGATGGATGTTGCAGGAGTGGCGGGGAGGGGGCTTGGGGATTGCCGAGAGCGACTTCTCCTCCGCGGCCGAAACCTTCTCTATGTCGAGGGCCGCGTATTTCTCTCTGGGCGAGATAATGTAGTCGTTATACTCGTCCTCCTTCAACATCCTCTGATTGGCCATCTCTTTCTCGGCCTTGTCTAGGTTTCTGCGCGGCGACTTTACTAACATTAGCTCCTTGAGTTTCGCCGACTTGTCCGCCTCCTCGCGCTTCAGTTTGTCGTAGTCGTCCTGCAGCTGCTGGCGCGCCAGCGTCAATTCCTGGTACGTGCTGTAACAAACAGTACATTCATTACAACCCATATTCATATTATAACATCGAAGAATATCTAAAGCCGCAACAAGTTTTCATGGAATATATTGAATTATTTAGGCAACAAACACAATTTGCATTTGTCTTATAACATAACAGTGACATGGTATACTAACTCCTTGAGGTCCTGGTGTTGTCTCTGCAGTGCGGCGAGCTCGTCGCGCAGGGCTGCCAGTTGCGTTGCGTGCGAGGCGCGCAGCTGTTCTAGCTGGGCCTCCAGCGCCGCTCGCACCTGCGTGTCCGCGCGCTGCTCCGCCGCCGCCTGCTGCACGCGCTCCGCCGCCTACATCATACACATAGTTATTGTTTATTTGTTGCGTTTGTAATGTATGTATGTGGTATGTGGTAGTGGAAGACCGTCCGTGGCCTGTTGGTTAGACCTTTGGTTCGCACTCGCACAGTGTGCAGGTTTGATCCCGGGAGGAGGCGTATACCAATTAGACATTTTCTGATCTTAAGTACACAATACGGACGTCGTTAGGTAAAGGAAAATATCGAGAGGAAACCCGCACACGGTTGGTCCCAGACGTATTGACCTTTCTCTGGACTGTGTTGCGAGAATGCCGTATGTGCTTAGGCAACCATACAGACATTTAAACT